>JAQGAC010000726.1:0-20000 GCA_034696585.1 Isotomurus maculatus
TGACTTTTCACAAGATGATCCTTAGAATTGTCAAGTGTGAGTCTCTTTTCTACATTCGAAAAGTTAAATCAAAACTAGTTCACTGAGGTTTGACTATGAGTTACTGGTTACTGGAAACTTTTACTATTTGTTATTGAACTAGTGAGAGTAATAAAAGGAGCTTTTTAGTGTTCATAGTCTTTCGCTACAATCATCTCAAATTTCTTGCACATAAATGACGCAAGTGTATTAGCAAAATTCTAAATTGAATTTCTCCTTCATGTACATTTGCAATGTATAAGTTGTTAGAGGTGTCGCAAAGTTCACATCTTTGAGTGCCACCAGATAGTAAGTAACGTGTAAAACAGCTTTCAATTAAACTCTCAATTTGATTGTGACCGTTGCACCCTTGACATATGGTAGAATGAATATGTAAGATATTCTACCTTGTAATTCGAATTCATCTTAACATTCGTGCAGTCTACTCAATTCGACACTAGAAAAGTTTGTAAAAGTGTTACTATGTTGTACCAAATGTCAACATGAGGATTTTATTTTGCAGTTTATGACCGTTGTTTTCGATTTCTGTAGCACACACTCAAGACGTCGTAAAGCTAAACATTGGAAGTACACTGTGGATATTGATTCAAATGCACTTGGAGAGCTCAGTAGGAGAGATTTTATGATCAGCTTTCACATTATGGCTAACCTATTTTCAACACACCATGAGAGTCGCGTTGTTAAAGTCATCATTAAGGTGGAGGTGGAAGGAAGAGAGAACATAATGTATTTTCCTTCATTTTCCTTCGTATGGCAGTTTCTACTGGATTTGAAATCGCAGAAATTAGATGTATTTTTAGAATCTTTATGCTACCGAAATAAGCCGGTTGGCTAAGCTGAGGGACGGCGGAACCTGATCCTTCGATGTAGGATAAGATCGAAGTTCCTACGTCCCACATTGTCAGCAGAAAATGCGATTGTTTTGATTCAGTCTCATGAATCATTCATATTCTACATGGATGGAGGACGGATAAGATTATTGTTTTCTGCTTTCAATAAAGGAGTTTCTTTGTGGCCTAAAAAATCATTTTTTTCTAGTCGCAGTTATAGGCTATATATAGACAGGTAACACATAAGATGCGTAAAATCTTCGAGGGGGAATTGCAGGACAGGACACCATCGACAGTCTCAGTTGACCATCTCTCTTGTTCGCCTCTCAAAATCTACGAGAGATCTAATGAAGAGGAAATCGCTCCCCGGAGGAATTTCTGCCTGTTGTTTTTATACGTCTATCACTGCCTACTGTTGCGTGATGAAGATATTATTGATGGAAGGCTTTTTCATAAAGTAGATGTATTGAATTTCATTGCCTTTAGAGTTTGGCTGCACTTTACCACAACAAAAATAGAAAAAACCTATTTTTCTATTACCTTCGAGATACCAATTACCTTCAAGCCGCCTTCCTTCTAGTTCGGCTGCCTTATCATTCAGTTAAGTCGCAGTTTAAAACTTGTTCAGCCATCGGGGACACTATATAAATATAATACAAGGCAAGGGAAAAAGGGAGTGAACATGAATGAAAGGTTGAAAAGTATACACGGGAGTTTCAAGTTTCATTTCCAATATCGTGAAACTAGAAGTGATTAAACCCACTCGGAGGTACGATCCAAGTATCCAAGTGTGCTGCCAGTTCTGCAGGATGATATTCCTTAAACCCACATGAAACGGTGACGCACTGCGCTTAAGTACTTTGCAAATGTATAAAAAATGGCTTTCTATCCAACTTTTCCATTTAGGATTAGTAAATTAGTCATGATAAGTAGGAGCCATATTATGCATAACATTTAGTAGGAAGAAATAGGTTACTTGAAATTTGAAAAGCATTGCGGATACCACTCCAAACTTACTCCTGCAGACTTTCATATTCCTTCGTCCTTTACACCTGTAACCCGGACGTAGACAGACGATTGCCGGAAAGCAAAGGAAAATACACATGCATGAGCTGAGATGTTCAAAGGAAGGAAGAAGGACTCTTGATTAAGCCAGAGATCAAAGCAACAGGCTGAAGACCTGGTGAGCATCTGCTGCTGTGTGGGCTTTGGAGAAAATCTTTTGATTCTGGTGGATGAACACCTCCTCTTTCTTGTTATGACTCTCCTGTTCTGCCAAACACTCTTCGCAGGTGTACTTTGCATACAAATGAGGAAAAATAACATCACGATAAAATGCAAAGGGGAAGGTAGACAGACCCTCAGCCACTTTTAACTGTTAACTCTTCAGCGAAGACGACGTCAAGGGTAATGAATTCAAAACACACCTGAACTTTTCAATTACGAGAGTTGTGTTTACTACTTCTTTCTACCAAGTTTGATTTGAGATGAACCGATTAGCTAAATGAACTCAGAGTTGAAGAATCTTTTCACTTCAGTCGCCTAATGAAAATAACTTTCAACCGGAACGAATTAGTTTTTTCGTAGATACAACTTACAAAAAAGTGGAGAGTAATTAATCTTGAAGCTCGGTCTGTATTCTTTGCGTTATTTAAGGCTCTCGCAGTACTCGAAGACAAATCCTCACTTCGGTGACCGTAAACTACAATTACACGTTAGCAGTTCACCTGTATATCCCCAATCTCATTCTTAATGCAACAAAGAGCAAGTAAAAGTTTTGTAATTTCATTCTTCTGTAGAAGGAAAGTGAGGCTGGTGAAAGTAGGCACTCTCACTGATTCCCTTGAAATGTTCGCAAGTTCTTCTTACTAGGAATTGTAAAGACTTAAGTTATGAATGCATAGGATGGTGGACCATGTAAATATACGGAAGTAGCAAAATGTTACTATTTGCTTTTTAGGAACCCTTTTTAAAGCCGAGGACGCATCAAACGAGATACCAATTAGCGTCATCCCTCAGGTCGTATCAAAAGGGGGAGAGATAACTTGTTCGAATGAACCTTTTGTTGGAGAGAAACATATTCCACAGGGTGATTCTTATTGTGTGCTTTTGTGAAGAATGTATCGGCAATGGCCTAGATTACTGGCTGAGTAATGACTGGCATTCTCATTTGTCTGACTTACACAAGGTAGAATGGGTCGTATTAAAAGACGTAAAATTATATCACATTCTTCCTTTCCTCCTTGGACTTTCATCCGTCACTTCTTCATCTTCCCTTCCTTAGCCTTTCACGCGGCCTATGTCTTTTCTCAACTGAAAGCTCAAAAACCACTTTGTCTCGTCACACGTCTAAGATATTTTATTTCATTCCCATTTCAATCAGTCTGGATTCGGTACGTCATAAACAACACAAGATACAGAGTGACATTTGGCTTTTATGTTCACGAAGTACATCGTGTCGGGAATAGAAAACAACTGAGTGTCAACGGACGTAATCATATACACTGTGTGAGACTGAATTTTAGGACACTTTACAAACTGAAATGGACGGATTATTAGCTTTCTCTTTCCGTTTCAATCGTCCCAACCTTCTTTCTGAGTGGTCTTTCACTTTTCTGCATGTCTCCTTTGTATTTACATTTACAAGTACTGTTGACACCACAAGGTGAAAGTGTTAAGTCTTTTCCTCATCTCGTCATTTCAAAAAAATCATATTTTGATAATGTGTCTGGCTGAGACGTACAGATTACTTGAGAATGAACATATACTTGCATCACAATGTGTTTTAGACAGAGCATATTACGATGTGTATACTTGCTTATGAACAAAAGACTCTTTCCCCACAGAGAAAGCATTCACAACTTAACAACACAGACAAAGAAGCATTACTTTTCCGGCTAATCACCTCTCATCATTTAATTTGCCCTGTGCTTCATATATCCACATCATAATTTCCTATTTGCATTCTCTAATATTAATGAAAATGGGCGGATGTCAGTATATTAGGTAGGGAGAGTCAACAGAGAATAATTGACGTGTACTCAAACACATAATTACTTCCAACCAAAATCATCCAATTCCTTTGGCACAACAGTCTTGTGACAATCAACAGCGCAGAGAGTCTATACTCAAGCTCAGGTAGAATATGATGAGACTACGGGACATGCAATCGCTTAATGGGAAACCTTTTGATCTGGGACAAGCCAAGATGAACTCTCGAGTTCCCGTGCATTTGTTGACTTACACGACACTCATCCACATAATTGAGTGCGATTGAGATGCCACTTACTTAACCCTTGTCCTGTGTCATCTTAAGAGACAGAAGTATGATTGAGGGCGTCGATATATACGTGAAAACACTTTAATTCTATACAGTGTCTCACATTAACCCAAATTCTGTTTTCTTTCACTTTACTTTCACTTTTCACGCTGCTGGTCACTCCTAGTCCTAGATCATTTTGAGGTGATCATAAGAAATTAATCACTTTCTAAAACTTCTGCCACACCACTGACAACTGACGATTCACATACAAATACATAATTTTATTATGTCTTGCGTGGAAAAGTTTATAAATTATATGATGATTGGCACGAAATAATTTACAGACAGAAGAGTGAGAGTACACGGAAACAGGAAAGATAATATGTCAGCATGCACAAGCTGTTGCATTTAGAACTACTACTAAAACTAGGAATACAGAGGAAAATTCATAAGTTGCTGTTTGTTTTTGTGAGTTTGGTGATAACAGAAAGGAATGTGAAGGAAAGAGTTTCTTGTCTTACGTGAGGTTTATCGCTTGACCAGTCCCCAGGCCGGATGGCCAAGTTGAGGCTGAGTCACTAGTCTGTGAAGATATTTGCTTGCAGAAGTTGTTAGTTTGTTAGAGAGTGAAATGTATCCACTCACGTCTTCCTTCGACCACAAATGTCTTACCAAATGGCACACACTCAGACTGTTCCTTGTTTCACCGATGAGAACTGCTTTTATATTGAATACAAGACGGAGTTTCTTCCAGTCTGACGGTACGGTGGGTCAAACAATTCTGAAGACGAACTCGTCCATGTGAGAGATGCTCTTTGGATATTTAGACTTGAGCATTTGCCTCTCGGGGTGGTTAGCTAATATGAGAACCAAGGGAATGAAAATTTTTGAGCACACGCACAGATGAAGTTTAATAGCCAACTGGCATGTTCGGTGTTCATGCAGTTGCCTCATATACTTAAGGCTACCATTGGAATGGGAAAAAGCCCCGAGAAATCTTCTGTTCTTTCCACCAACTTTCTCCCGTTTACCCCGTCGCCCTTGTTGGATAGACAAGAGGAAAGCTATTTTGGAAATGAACATTCTTCGTAAGTCGTGATCTTCGTCACCTTTACCATTCGAGAGGGAGAAACTCAAGGAATTTTGGCTCAGAGACATTCAGGGATCGTTTAATTGCTAAGCGTATGTGATACAGTTCAGAGGGAGGTTAAGGGTTAATAAGCTGTACGTGTGGGAAATCTTCTTGTTCTTGTTCGCATTCAGAGTTTAGCTGGTTAGGTACGTAGAGGCTTCTTAATTGTGTGTTTCTGTCTGAGGTGTCTTGTATGTGAGTCTCGTGTGTAATTCAGACCTGCAGAATGCATAGTGAACCAAATGTTTTTGGCTTTAGACTACTAAATATTATGAACAAGGCCTGCTGGTTTGATCGTCGGTCTATGACAGTTCGGGTAAAACAACCACAGGTAGAAACTAGAAAGTGAGGTGGTCTTAAATAGAAGCATAAAATAGGCTATTTTGTAAGTATCGCTCTCACAGCACCCCATCGTACATAAAGTTTACGATGATGAGTTTCTGAGTCCTGCAGATCTCTTGGCTTGAGGTTGTATTACCTTCTCCTACGCACAACGTACTCCAGAATTGAGTTTTAGCCATAACCAAACAAGATTACATAGGTTTCTTCTCTACCCTACATCTTCATGATAATATTCAAAAATAGGTTGAATCGGTCCCTATGTGTGTGTAGAATAAACTGCATTGCTGATGAACGAATTTTCACACGGAGACGCCGAGCTAAATATACTTTGACTTGATAGTTTCATGTGGTAGTAATTCATCATTTTGTTTAAACTAAGCTTTATCACACTATTTTATGCATATGAAAAACGATGCCTGAACAGTTACTTAAGAGTTAAAAATGAGTATGCAGCAAATTGAATACAAGGTCGAATTCAGTGCTTCAATGTACGATCCTAAATATTACACCAGCATCTTGAAAACATACTTACTTCAAAGTTGATAGACGTCTTACTACATCCAAGACAGCCGTAATCTTTTTAAATACGAATCTGAAAGATAATGTGCGGCTTTGTGCTCCATTCAATGAAAGTCAGAATGCAATGACTATGCACTTATTTATTCGAGGTTGTTGTTCATATAACTAGATTTTTACAACTAGAATTTTGTTTTAACTCGTAATAAATGCTTCTCATCTGGCAATGTGTAGATACATGGAAATTGACTATTACTGGAGTAAATTAACTCAGTCACTACTTTGTACTAACATGTCATCAAACAGCGAAGGTTTTGCTTCGTTCTGAGTCAGCTAACCATTCTGTCTTCTGACGATGCTGAGTAGCTGCGTCCTTAGTTCTCTCCAGGAGCATTTCCTTCGTCAAAACACCATCTTCAGATGCAAAAGCAGTTGCCTGTGAGCAGAAGCAATTTTAAAATAAATCATTATATAGATAGACTTGAAATTATTAAAATTATTGTAGAAATTATTTACCTGCCAAGCTGCAGCTAATTTAGCAATCTCTCGACCGCTCATACCATCACAAACTGCTGCAACTTCACTACAAGCAGTTGAGTAGTCGAAATCTCCAAGTTTCAGTCTAGAGCCCCGTTTATCCGCCACTTGCAAAATGAACTGATCAAAGTAGAGACGCACCAACCGCTCTCTTTCTTCTTTACCAGGAAGAATGAAATGAATCATCTCATCTATACGATCATTGACGGCAAAATCCAATTGTTCTGGCGTATTGGAAGCCACGACCACCATTATTTTCTTCGACTGTATTGAGCATAAATAAACATTCATAATGAGTATTTGTATTTTGAATAGCATAATTAATATAAACACACAAATCTTTTGTCATGTTGACAGTATAATCTCTCACCTGTTCACCGGTTCTGTAAAGAAAAGCATTCAAGGCGGAACGTAGTTCCTCACTCATTCTTTCAGCACTTCGTTTCCGGAGAAAAGCATCTGCTTCATCCATGAACAAAACCAGGCCCTTTCTGGAAGCTTGAGCCCAGTCGAAGACTTTGTGAATAGCAGTAACACCATCTTTGCCCAAAGGACCGACGTCTCCTCCACTGAGCAGAGCGTAATCCATCCCTGAATGCGCTGCCAATCTCTGTACATACAACATAACACATACATTTAGTTCACGGCCAACAATACTCCACCTGCAATGAGATTAAAACGGGATTACCTTTGCAAAGAGGGTTTTTCCAGTTCCCGGTGGACCATAAAACATAACATTACGATGAGAACCCTTGTTAGCCCTAGTATTTTTGGTGGCGATCGCTATGTCTCTAAGTCGTTCTTCTAACTTCGGATGGAGAACAACCCCTGAGAGAGCTTCTTCTTGCTTTTTAAATAATCTCTTCACCATCTGAATAGGATGTTGGAAGAGCTCAAGAGGAGAGAATCTTGAAGTTTCTCTAACTAACGAAGGCTTTCCTAAAACAGCTTCTACCCTCCGAGCTGCCAGATACGTAGTATTCTTTGCTGTATAAACCCCCAACGCCAACAGCGTCATAGCCCCTGCAGCTTTGACCATCTGGTCCCAATCAGTGACGAAGGAATGTAGTCCCGTTCCCACCACTGACCCAATAGTCCTTTAATTCCAAACCAAATTGGTTATTTAATATTAATACCGATTATAATTGCACTCAGATCCAAACGACTAAACACTGTCTTACGTACTTGATAGACTCCAGAGTAGTAACCCGAGATTCCTGAGCTTTCAGTCGTATCTGTTCCAAGTAAATGTCACGATTCTCTCGTTCCACCTGAAATAAGCGAAATGAATTCAAACTGCAGGAAAAGGGATTTTTCTATTGATATTAAATAGTGGATTGCAGATCAACCGACCTTAGCTTTTATTTCAGCCTCCTCCTTTATGCGGCTCTTCCTCTCTTGTTCCCTCATCTGCAATTCTTTCTGGACACTTTGCTGGCGAATCTGCTCCTGTCGAGTGACGGACTCTTCCTGCCGACGCAGCGTCTCTTCCTGAGCTTGTTTCTGCTGCTGTAGCTGATCGGCATATCTACGCCGTGCAAGTTCATCTTCGTATTTTGCCTTTTGTTGATTTAACTTGGATTCTTCTTGGAGTATCTTCCGCCGCTCTTCCGCAGCGACGCGGACTGCGTCCGTCTTCGATTGCTCTGTCGCTGCATTGAACTCTGCTATTCTGGCTTCGAAGTCCTTCTGCTTAGTCGACTCCTGCAGCTTAGCAAGTTCCAGTGCCTACACCAGACAATGCAAATGATATTACAGTGCTGAAGCGGATTTTGAAGTACATTCTAAATGACAAGCTTACTTCTTTGGCATGGCTGGATTTTTCCAAATCCTTAGCAGCTTGAGCCGCTCGTTCTAAAGCAGCTGAGTCGAATCGGTAACTGGATTCGATCCCACCGGCTTTCTTATCCTTGTTGGGTGGTTCACCACCCCCTCCAGGACCACCGCCACCTCCACCGGCGGCAGCCAGTTGCTTGTCTATATCGACACCAAGAATATCTGAGGCTGTCGGAGCCGGGTTCCTTCCACCAAATATCCACGACATCGCTGTCTTTTCACCGGTTTATAACGCCAAATACAAAACTCAACTAATACTGAAGAACTTAACTATAAGATGAAACCGAATATTGCGATTGCAGACTAAATCACTCAATATATACGGGAGCTCACGTTAGGTTTGAGTCGAAGAAAGCGCCGGGTGGGATTTCATCAGGATGAGACATTCGCGTGATTGGCCAATTCTGCTGGAGGCATTGTCTACGATATCCACGCCTCTCCTACTTCACACGTGCTTGCGATTTGCTCATAGTTGCCTGCTGCTTACACGCAGTAAAATTCCGTGATGTCTCAAAAAATGAAGATATGTTTTGATAAAATGGAGATGATTCCATTCAAAATGTAATTTGAGATACTCTTCAATTTCAACAAAATAAGCTATAATTTATTTAAATATATTTAGTCTTAGGATATAAAACAGTCGCAAATAAATAGTTGTCGTTGACTTGTGTCTTGATCACTGCACCTACAATATTTGTCTTTTTAAGATTATCAGGCAACCGGTGTCATTTTTTCTCGAGTTCCACATTTATTGTAATTAATTAAGTCGTTGGCTTTCGTCATCTGTAGTTTCTGCTTCTGTGTCTAAGGCCGAATCTAGTGATGCTAATTCATCTTTACTGTCATCGAACTGGTCACTTGGACTGGGGATTTCCAAGTCCTCTGGACTAGGAGGATGAACTGCTCTTGAAGGACGGCGGAAATTACCTGCATTGCACTGTTCAATGGCCGAACGTAGCTAGAATTCGAAAGAAAATGCATTTAAGTTCATGAAATTCACGACAAAAACTATAACTGCAATTACAGAAAGCCTGACCTCTTTCATGGCGACGACTCCAATCAGCTTGCCTGTGGCTGTTACGTACGCGTGAGTAATTCCAAGCAATGAGAAGATGGAATGAACTTTGAGCAAAGTAGTTGTTGCAACAAGTTGGAACGGAGCTGCATCAATAGGACACTTGGAAAATTCCACAGGTTTGTCCATCTCTTCCTCCTCCCACGCCTTTTGTTCTTCTGGAGACATATCAATTACTCGTTCTCGAGGCTGTATAATCAAATTCATACAAGATAATGCCACACTGATCATCTCGACGGACGGAATGACTTCATTCTTACCAACTGAACAGATTTTTTAACCGCTGGAACTGTTGTCACTACAGGCATTGGAGGAGAAAGTGCAACTTCATTCGTAGAGGCACTTTTCTCTTGCTCAATTTCTTGGGAAGGCGATGCATCAGCCAGTGTAGCAGACTTTTGGAAAATTGCATGAAACGCAGATCTCACTCGACTCTCTGCTCCAGTGACCGTCATGTACGGCGAGAAAGGGCTAGGCAGCTGGCCAAAATTGTGAAGGGAAAATGAATTCGTCTTTTTCAAAATGGACTTCATAGGTCGACCATCGATTGTAGGGCTCAAGAGTGACCCAGATCCACTCTGTAACCGCATTTCTCACTTGAGACAAATATCCCTGCTAAAGATATTTTTTAAATATTTTTTTTATTTTTACAACTCACTGCTTCTCTGATTGGATGTGGACTGGACTTCAGCGATTCATTTGATGCAGTATCAGCTCTGGAAGTTATTATGGACGGGACGGGAATTACTTCGAATCGAGATGGTCGTCTAGCGGCTTGCATTTCCGCAAATCTCTGCCTTTCCAACTCTTCTCGAGCTCTTGCTGCGGCTTCTCTATGCCATTTGGCAGCTGCTTGAATACGACGTTCCCGACCGATGTGCCGTTCAATAGCCTGTTTATTAGCCACATAAACAAGTTGAACAAAGTATGTTAAAAAAATACAGTTTTCCAGTCACCTTGATGAGATGCTTGCGATTTATCGATCCAAGGAGTATCATAGATTCCGGATTTTCAACCAAAGGAAACGAATCAAGAGGTCTATTTTCCTTCAGAGTTGTCTTCAATTCCGTGTATGTCATGCCATGATAAATAAACATTACATTTCGAACCATGAAGTCCTTTACGGTCACATTATAAGCTCCAGCTAAAATTTGACACATATTGAATGGAATTGAAACACACATGTACTGGTGCTTTAAAACTGCCATTGTTGTCTTATTTTAAGTACCAGAACTGGATGGAATGAAATCTGGCAGATACGGCAGCTTCTTGATCATAGATATCGAGTCGAATAACGATGGCTGTAACATTCCAGCCACCGCATTCGATATAAGGACCGAAATCATGACAGGTATTATATGAGTTATCTGTCCAGTCATTTCTGATACAATAACTGCAATAGATATTGTTCTTGTCACAGCCCCTGAAAATGCTGCTGCTCCTACTACAGCGTAGCCTCCTATAGTAAAACGTGCAATTAGTCTTAAAATTTTGAATCCATCAAAAATTCCTTGCCATGTGATTTATAATTTAAGCCATGCCTGGTATCACTGGCCATTGATCTCCTGAAAATCGGATTCCTAATGGAAATAGCAAGTACATAGCTTCCCCAAACATTCTCCCCACGGCCGCTCCCATCTTGAAAACCGGAACAAAATTTCCTGATGGTACAGGAAGAGTTGATGCAACAATGGATAGCACGAACTGCAAGTAACAACCGAATATTGCTAACCTGATTTTGTAGGCAGTTATCAGCTTAGATAAAATATACTTACAGTGACCGCAACAAACAGCGACAAATTGATGAAGATTCCTGTATGATTGTTTTCCCAATGTCGAAGAACATCAACTTCAGCAACAGTGAAGTTGCCTTTGGTCCACGAGAAGTTTGAGAAAAGTGTCATTACCTTCAAAGATATATTTCATTTTAGGGCCAAATCTATAACATGTTATATTGCGTGATCAGCATAAAGTTGCAAAAAATGAAATCAAAGAGATGACAGAGACACCAAGCACGAAGCGACACAGACTTACACAAGCGTTTTTAGCTTATGTCGAAAATACGAATTTTCAAGCTTAAAACTGTTGCCTGACATGATTAATTTTACCCAATAGCGCGGTATGTTGTCCATAAGTATGCAAATCAAAACGCTACTGCATGAACTGGACACACTAGTTAATAACTAAATACTAGCAATTATACGATGCAGCTGAAGGAAGAAATTATGAAGTACCCATACCGTAGAGCAACTACCAAAGCTGACTTGCCCCACAATATTCGTCTCATAAATTTCTGCAACGGCTTTTAAAGGATTATAACAATAGAGAACTTTTTAAGCGATTGATTGAGACCTTACACGAGGGTGATAGAAATGTTCATATAGAGGTAATAACTTAAAAATGCGAGCAATTGTGATTACTTGGTCATGAGTAGTTAGATCTCCAGCAATAAATTGTCCAAATCCAAGTGGAAAGTGCACGGAAGCGATAAACCAGGAGATAATTGCAGGGTATATGAAGCGGCTGAAAACATTATATTTCTGTTAAAACTTAGACTGTGAATGACACTTATACAAAATTAATTACTTCTTCTGGAGAAAAGAATTCAGCCCTTTATTTCCTCTCATCCACAAAACATACTGTCTGTGCATCCATACGAAAAGAGCTCCCATGAGACCAGTAACAACACTAAATTAATTAAAGAAACAGTAATTAAACATAATTCAACATTATTACAAAATTAGAGCTTATAATGCAAATGCAATTTACCCTATTACGGCAAATATAACAAGTTCCAACGGGTCATACGGGAACTCGGCTCCAAAGCTAGTCTTGAATACAGGCTTAATAGTTTCTGTTAAACATTTTAAAATTCAACTGCTGTTTGTATTGCAACCTTAGATGTTGTCTTTTTACCATGTCCTTGGAACCAGACAGCTAAAAGTCGAAAAAACATAGCACCGATTCCAGCAGCAAAGAAACCTCGCCAATAATTGCGCACAGCAAAATATACGGCTGTTACTTCGATACTAAAAAGTACACCTCCAACCTAATCACGGAAAGCATGTAGGATAATTCGCTAATTTATTAATATTGAATTCGTTGTGTTCTTTTAGGTCATTACTGGAGCAGCGAAACAACATCCAACACCCACTGCACATGCGGCTGCCAACATTTCATTGCTTCGCGATTCATTTTCATAAATTCCTTGGAAGGATTGCAGTTTACTTAACAAAGTAGCTACAATTGAAGCAATATGAACAAACGGACCCTACATCAAATTACAAAAAATATCGAATTAGATCTAAAAGCACTCAGATAAATATTAGCCAGCGTTTTACCTCCTTTCCCAATGGCATGCCAGAACCTAAACTAGCAGTCAATCCCACAACCTTGGCAAAAAATGTTCGAAACGTTAAGTACTCCGTTAAAATAACTCCACGAAGTATAGTTTTCATTTCAGGAATACCGGAACCTATGTCAACAACATTAAAATTAGTTAATTGCTCATTTCATTCAACTTTGACAGTTAATTCGAGTTTTAATTTGTTTTTACTAATGACTGTGATAATGATAATTAAGTTACCTATAGCTTGAGGAGCAATTACATGTACTAAGCCGGCGGAAAAAAGGACTAGGCAAACAGGAAGAACTATCCACGCGAAATACTGGATGGATACATGATAGTTAAGGTCCATAAATAACCATATTCTAGCTGCATAAATAAGAAATACAATTAGCAATAGTTAAGAATACCGGCACAATTTAGACAGAATAGTAATAAGTACCTTTGTTACAAACTGAGATGCCCCAGTCCATTATAAAACTAATGATAGCCATAAGAATTCCAAGTATGGCCAAAAATACCCAATCCTCGCCTAAACGAGCGAAAGTGTTTTGCCATACAAATGAAAATCCTTTGCTAATTGCTTTGACATATCTGTTACGATAACGTTCTCTTAGCTCTTGCTTTCTTAATTTATCTTCTCGTCGACGCTTCCGTTCCAAAACCTTCTGTCTTCTCGCCGCTTCTTTTGCAAATTGACTCAGCTCACTTGTGTACCTCCCATACATCTAAATTGGTATTTAAAAAGTATTACACATCAAGAGGCATGGAAGATATAGAAGGTGATGATTGATTACTTTTGGTGCTACAACACTGCCTTACCAAAGTGTGCTGGTATCCTAATTCAGAAGTCTCGGCTGGTTTGGAGGACTTCATGTTTTTCTTTCCAGCAACCACAATAGGGCTGCGGGACTGTTTATCTTTACCGGAAGACATGTCTTCACTCGAATGTCGATGACGAACGGTCTTAAATGAGAAGTTTTTGAAGCTTAACACAAGTTACAACTGTCACGGCACGTACATCAAATCCAAAATAAATAGCGTGGCCCTTCATCATAGATTCTCTGCTTCACGTAACATCCTGCGACAAATCCATAAAAAGTTCACTTGGAGCTTATTTCACAATTTCACAAAAAAATTAATTTAAAGATCTGTAATATCTTTGTTTAAAATGCAGTCTACACACGAGCACACAGAATATTTCAATTATCATAGAAAAGACACAACTCTCGTTAATATATTCTTTCGCTTTGCAAAGTTTAGTGTGCGTAGTGTTTCAGACAACTTCATCCTCCAGTACTGGAAGAGCAAAACCGTAGCGAAACTACTGCAGGCGTGCGAAAAGCTTTAATTAGCGTGTACTAAAAGAAACTGCATGGTGTTGAATACAGAACACGGTTAATGCTAATATGGAGATTATTTTAGATCATGTAATCACTTTATGTACTAACAAGTAAGTGAGTTCGAAAATTAGTCAAACCAACTACTACTGGTAGCTTATTAGTCACTTTACCACTTGTGATTATTTCTAGTACACTCTGCACTCGCGTAAACTCAATTTATCGCAACAGATTTAGCTTGTTAAATGCAGAATGTCACGCAATCTTCAGGTTAAAAGTTAGTGCTCAAGTTATTTTTAAATCGATTGCATATCGTATTGTGTAAAGATTTATAAACATAGAATACATCTAGAAACTGTAATATGTGTATATCAAGGATTTTGCAAAAAATTTAAAATCCTACGAAACAATTAAAAGTACCGTTTAGTCTCAATATTTTCTCTGAGCTAATGCTAACTAAATTAGCTGCAACTTCCTTTAACTTGCTTACGCCGAATAAAAGGTGTATCAGCTACTAGCTAGAGATTGAGAGATTCTGTGTTCACTCCATTCTGTCTCAATTCTGTTTTTACTAAAAATTCTGTCTGCCTCAAGCAAGCAGAAAACTTAATTCATTACAACGACTCGTAACTCATAAGACTGTAGCCATCCATACACTACCTCACATTTTTAATGTCTCAGACCCAAAATGTTCTGTCATGATGACTAGTGAAGTGTATTAAACTAAGGACGCATTCCTGCTTTTATACACACACATGACATGTAATATATGCGCCATTATCTCGTAAGTCTTCGGCAAGAAGTAAGGTATAATTATAATCAACTACCAGCTAACTGGCAATCCAGAACATTCTAGTTGCACTGATATCGTTCAGCTAATTTAACTGTTGGCTGTGCAGGATTGAGAGACATCCTATTGAATAATGCATAAAACCCATATTAATTCTATCCCCTGTGGCATGCCAGCAGCTAAAAACTGTAAAAGATGACTTATTAGAATGGACCATCACTGGGTTCGGTTTCAGTTATCTCACATGTTATTTCACAAACTTCTTCCTTCATGATTCACAAGCTACACACTCAAAGACGTGAATCTATGGTTTACACACATACTCGCATCGTACCGAACCAATCAACGAATGATCGAGTTCAACAGATTGAAAATGACAAAAAATTCCTGCTGGAATTTAAAACTTCTCCCATTTTGATTACTTGTTCATACCCTCCAGTCCAATTCAACGTATATGTACGCCAGCCTTTTGCCTTCTTCTTGACACCTCAAATTCTGGTTTTAACCCGTCAATTGAAGTTGAAACGATCCCATTCAGTTAACTAGACTGTTGCAATGATATGATGTTGAATAGCTGAATTATTATGGCAATTAAGTTAATGCTCGATTAAAGTATTACAACGATGTTTAACTGAACTGCTATCAGTCCACAACATGCCAACTAACTGCCGCTGTTCCTTATCATCGCTGCTCATGCTATTTGAATTGATACAATTTGACATACACAAGGAAAGATAAAGTATGCGCATACATAATCGTTGCTTGGTTCTTAACAATAAAGTGGACAACAACATGAAAAACAAACTGAACCACTTGCACTGTAATAAGATGTAGTGTTTTTTCTTTGTAATCCAACGCGGAAACTAATTTGGAAACAACTTCAGCACAGCTTTGAAGGAGATCGGTAATGGTAAATGGTACCTTCTTGTTGGTGTGAAACTTTTATTCACTCAGCTCAGAACATTATTAATCTCGACTCTCGACATCTCAGCACAATTGAATTGACCTAACTATATCAATTAGTAAGATTTCGTAGAATGCATTACCTGACCTTGAATAGAATATTTGAGCATAGTATCTATTAAGCTTAAACTTGAACTAAAAATTACATTAGTTCTAAACAGATCCTGATCAAATGGTTTGGCTTATGGCACGCATCTATGTATTTACAATTTCAGCCACATAATATGCACTTGCCTTGCAATCTTGAGATCTTCACAGTCTAGTGTCTAGACTTCAATGGGGAATTTTTTCGTTAAAAGTATCTGTTCAATTCTGCTTGGTGCATTTCTTGTGAAGGAGGCTGGATACACCAGTAAAAAGTGAAAAGGCAGATAATTGCAGTTTAGCATGAAATCCCAAAATCTTGGACAGTATGACGTATATATACAGGATGAATTTACACTGACAACTGAGCGCATGCAACAATAATATTATGTTTGCATATGAAATACGGATGAAGCCAACTACTGTCCAAAAGCCTCTACATAAATGGCTTTCAAACTTTCAACTATATTGCTGTACTCATTGTGGTGAGTGCGTGGCATTGATAATGAAAGTCCACAATCCAGTAAGCATTACGTAATCATCACATCACGCATTGATGCACTTACAACTTCTAAACAACACTGCAGAAAATAAGAATAGGAACGCACTTGCTTGTATTATAATATTATGTCATTTCCACGAAAAGGGCTAAGTTTGAAGTGCATTGTTACTTTATTGCGCACAGGCCTACTATCAACTATCCCAAAAGGTCTGAAGTCGAGTTAGACCCCCGTCTATCATGAAATTCTGTGTTTAGACTTTAGAGTTTAGATTTGACTAATTTTGTGACAACATCTTTGTAAAACAGCCCATCCAAAATAAGAACATGTCATCGTGATATCGCGAACTTGAATCATCAGGCCTCAATACAATAATATTGATGATCTCTTCATACCCCGTCTTCTTGTTTTACCACATGCAACAATACAACTCATCGTCATTCTGTCTTACACTCTTAATCATTCAAGCGAGAAGTCGGGCAGCTACAAAACCTCTCGACACCAACACCTCTTAAATGATCGTTGCACATACATTTATCGCAACTACTTGTGATAATTAATTTAAACATTCTGTCATTTTCTGCAGACAGATTCATAGGTATTAATAGATTCATGCGTTGCAAATCGATCATTCACCAATGAAAGAACCTACAATAGACATTCTACTCACTAATGCACAACCAGCCAGGCCCAGACTAGCCTACTAAAATAAATTGGACTAACATCGAAGCAGACAATAGAGGAGAAGAGTGAGAGTAAAAAAATAAAAATAAAATGATACCAATGATATGAGGACATGCTCGATCACGAACACCTATTGTTGCACTGACACTGGAGTGGAGGTGGAGTGAGTGAGATATCGATATGTGCGAAATATGTAAAGGTGAGTTGAGTGAGATGCACACGTGCGATGGACCATGCAGAATAGCAGAAATGAAGTAAAAACTAGAAAAATAGGAACTAAAAAAGTGGATCAAAGATCTGGCTGATGTGTGTGTGTGTTGGTGGATGGCTGGGAGAGACGAGACTGCTGGGTGGGTTCTCCTCCCGCTCCTTCCAAGCACTCCGAATGTCAACACCACTTTCTCCCTCTTTCTCCTTCTTCACTCTCTTCTCTCTCTCTCTCTAGTCAAGTGGAAACGGTGCAGCTGATTTACTACTTTTAATTACGTAATTTTGATCTATCGTAAAAAAGGCTTCCTGGGAGTGTTATGTAAATCGAAATCCAAGATTATCGAAGGCGGTGGCAGCTGGGCAACTCCTTGAATCACTGGAACTGCTTTCACTCTTCATCCCAACAACGGCTGCGGTAAAAGAAGATTCACTACTGTAAATATGTAATTGGAGGATGGCACATTTAGTTATCACAGTGGGTAAGAACATGACACAGAATAAATTCATGTGAATGCACTATTTAAAAAATCTGATGCGTTTGATTCTTATCTGGATTAGGTTTGAAATGGGAACAACTTTGTGATTGGAGGGATGGTGATTATTCCCAGAACATTCATCCAAGGGGAAATATAGTGAAAGCAAAAGTACACTAGTTGTATTTATCTTGCGGTGTTTTCCATTTCCATTCATCGCTATTACGGACGTCAGGCTACGAGTTCCTTGCAGCTCAAGTTTTCCAGGATTATAAGATTTAAAAGATATGTGGATACGAGGCGATGAAAGCAAATCCCAGTTGGCCGTCCCCTATTATTCATTTATTCTGCAAAGGATGAATCTTTGAGGGTACTTAAACGGTAAGGACGTAATAATTATGCTGTCGTGGGTTTTTCTAATGCTGGTGCTGAAACTGCTGGTATTTATGATGGTGTCATTTGAGATCATCGGTCATGGGACATACATTTCGGACTTCCGAACTGCTTGTAGCTTGCTGGAAAAGGGGATTTCTAAAAAGCACAATGCATACACCTTCGCGAATTTGCATAGTTAGGGTGATATAGACGATTGTATCAAAGGATGTATGTTTGCAATTCCCGACATGCGGCAGTGCTGAATGAACCCATTCTCTAAATACAACTTTTAGTATCTTGTAGGTGTACAGGACTACAGGATGTAGCAAACAATACGGTAGGTAATTGCATGAGTGCAAACATAACCCGTAGACTTGTGGAACCTCCGGAAGTGCGGAAGTGAATAGTTCACTTTTTATTGTTCTTTTCGTGTACAGATGCAGTAGTTTCGGTATGGTATTCAAATAACTGGATGAACATTCAAAGCTAGATTTTTTTGTTTGTTTAGACCGAATGGTGACCTATAATGTTTTAAAACCCGTTTAAGTCGTAACATTTGGTTTTTACTTGCCATTTGATTGCGATTGACCATTTTTTATCTTTTTAGGGGAAAAATATAGACTGTTAGGTTGCAATGCATAATATCCCCTTCGTAAGGCTGGTGTAGTTATTTGTAACAAAACTCAAATCCCTTTGGCATTAAATGGTGAGGGAAGAAACCTATTGATGTAGACGACAGGATGTTCATTGAAAGATAATGAGAGGATATACAGTAGTCAGAATCATACAAAACAAGCTATGGTATAGAGAACAGGGATTTATTTTTTAGGGACACATGTAATAACTAACGAAATAAAGATTAGCCCCGTTGTACTCTATTTTAATACAATAGTGGATTGGAATTGCAAGCCCGTTGATAGTAGATTTTTCGAGATGAATTGTTTCACCGATTTGATTCACCAAATCCAAGCAGCGTGCAGATTTCATGCATGGATTTTAGTCTATTGTGGATTGGTGTGCATAATGATGGGGTTGTGTAGGATGTACTTACATTTATATCGTTGTTTCTTGAATAATATGAAGTATTCGAATATTGGTTATAGTGAGTTGCAGGCTTTACAAGTGTCGTAATTATTCTGTTCACGATTCCTACAACCAACAGAAACAGCATTGAAACGAACTATCAAATTCTTTCATTGGTGATACCATGAATTTTTAAATCTCTCACTGGTTCAACTTCATCAGTTGAAGTGTTACTTAAATGGAAGATGCTGGAATTTACACGAATGATCGGAAGATTACATTGAGTGCAGTTCTCTAAGAGAAGAAGTGATCATGCTGCGAATAGTGAAATATTAGCAGTTGTAAGTTTGTGTTTTACTTTAACGGTTTTTCGGTCGTGTTTCGAAATTCTGAACTCAAACCTCAAAAGCATTAAAGCGCTTTGTGCCATACAATTTTGCCAGACGTTGGTCGCTTCAAGTAATCCTACAAATTAACAATATAATATATAACTGATTAAGGTCCTGTTGTGGCAAGTTAAGTGTTTAATTCACCCGACTACGATTAGGGTAAATAATTTCTTGTACTACTGTTTGTTGCACGGATGCCGTTCCGTTTTGTGTCTCTGATATGACGGATTGTAAAGGGGGTGTAACCAAGGGAT
>JAQGAC010000727.1:0-19995 GCA_034696585.1 Isotomurus maculatus
TTCATGACCTATGGGTCGCAGGATAGCAAACCATAGTATTTTCGGAATCAGGAGGTCAAGACCTTTCCAACGATATGTAGTTTGATGGGGGTAAAGAGGGAATCTGGTCGCGACCTTTGGAAGGTCATGGTTCATGACCTATGGGTCGCAGGATAGCAAACCATAGTATTTTCGGAATCAGGAGGTCAAGACCTTTCCAACGATATGTAGTTTGATGGGGGTAAAGAGGGAATCACTTTTGATTCACTTTTGATTTTTTTCTATGTCCACATTTTCATTCGGTTCCTTCCAAAATCCACAATTTTGAAATCTAGTTAAAATAACTGCCCACGTCACTTGCAGGTTGCTATCAGTGTTGTGTCGCAAAAGAGTTTGTTCGAATAAGTCTAATACACACTGAAAAATCTTGCACCAAAGATTTCGAAATTCCCAACTTCATCACGTCATATCTCAGTCAAATATTAACCGAATTCCAAAAAAATTTGGCAACTAAGTTATGTACTTGTGAGCTATAATTTACGCCACAAATCGTTTCCATACAACAAAGTCGGAAAAAATCCGATTCCGGTTAGTATTAAAAGAAGAATACGAACGCCCCTTAATGTGCCACAAGGAATTGTAACAAAAATTAATGTGCCACAAGGAATTGTAACAAAAATTATTTTACTGTTCCAAATTTGTGAAGCTTTCGTGAAACATGAATTGCTTCTAATTAACTGTGCATTGTTGTGCAGGTATCGGATTAACCGGGGAAATCGAAAATTTGAAATTCGGGATGACTCGCCGGGTGCGGAGAGTCCGAGGGATGTGGAAATTATGGCCAACTTCCCTGTATTGAAAACATCTCCCGTTCTCCCTCCGTCTCTCATTTTCATCGACGTCGACAGGAAGACTTCGACGAAGGACAACGGAATTTTAACAGTGACGAAAGTTTTCGACCGATCGACGCAGTTTGGGACGTACGTCGTTAGCGGAGCGACTTTTAATTCGAAATCGGGAAGGAACGTATTTTCAAATTCACCGGCTCTGAGAATTCTTCCTCCGTCGGTGACGCTCAGCATTTCAGTTCTCCGTCGGTTCTCCTTGGAGAGACACTCGAAGTTGTCGGCTACGTCAAAAACAACGTGGCCACTCCTTTCGAAGGTCACGTGACGCTGGAGTCAAGCGGAGGAGGGTCAACTGAGGTCAGGGAGGAACGTGTGGAAATCAGTCCAAACTCTTTCAAAATTCTGAAGATGCCAGTGACACCTGTAAAAGTCGGCAATCTGGTCGTATCTCTTCGTTCGAATGTCTCCAGTCGACTCACCGCAACGAAGAAAATGAAAGTCAATCCTTCTGGTTAATTTTTTTTTTAAAATTTTGGTTTGTGGAATCACTAATATAATGAACCCTACCGCGTCATAGATTTTAAAACGTGCTAAAGACTATTACGTTTTCTTCTAAGCACTGAAACTCGAAATGAATGTTCTAATACCAAACTTGGAATAATATTTATGTACAATGTACATAGTGACAGAAATAGATTAGATTAAAAACAGTTTTCACTACCCCTTTCAATTATTGAGCTATCCTGGTTTAATTTATACATCCTGTAATATTGTAATGCGAATGAACACACAATTTAATCCTGTTAGGGACGTATTTTTTCATTGTTTGGATACTTTGTGAACCTAAGCATCCCAGCTTGAAAGTAGGCTGCTCAAGGTGAATCAATGCATACCAGTTGGTCTAGTACTGTACAGCTTTAAATTCAAACCATATAAGAAGGCGATATACGGGGTAGAGAGTTTAGGATGTGAGTGTCCCTCATTATGAGATGCATGAATCTTCTTACCCACAAATGTCATTAATCCGAACCAATATATTCCCGTTGAAATTCGTTTTACCTTTCTGTCGATTATTTTGATGGGAATAAATTTACATGAAATTTTATCCAGAACTTCTTTCCTCTAAAACCTGAATGTTTAATTATTATTTAATGCTTACATTAGAGATGACATTTTCATAGGAAGGTAGCTGTAAGCTTTAACCTGCAGCTTTCTAATAAATTTACAGGTTTGAGAGACCTGCAAAGTGATGCCTTATGCCCCTGCAAGGTCGTGCGCAGTAACAAGGCTAGTTCTTTTATATACATACGGCAAGACAATCGACCACATTTATGCAAAATATGTGACATGAATTGCAACAATTTTTCTCTCTCCGACAATCAAGTAATAAACAATGGCTGTGGAAGTTTGGAAATGCAGTTATGTTTGGCCAAAGGTTCTACGAATAGTATGCTTTTCTTCCTATTTTGAGTTGTATTAAAGCCAAATTTTATTACATGCATGCTTGCATTTACACTTCAATATTAGTGGACACTCTGGACACAAGTGAATTTCGGTAGTTAAAGCCAATGTTTTTACGTTTGGATGTAACCTGGATTTCTTAATAAGTTTCTACTATTCAAGAATTCCTACTGGACAATCACTTTTCAAAAATCTAGAAGTTTCAAGGTTTAATTTGGAGGTAGTCTTGTTTCACATAACACTCCAAGTTGGATACTCTCACTCGGCACTCCTACTAAGCGAAAAAATTCATCTAAATATAGACAATATACTAGTCCATTAATTCCCGAGAAGGGCAAGTCAGCTGAAACCGAATCTTCGGTGTCCACCCACGAAAATTGGCTCATTCTAGATCTGTGCGTAGCTGCAGTCCAGTGCCCGATAACTAGATAGCCAATAAAATTGAAATAAATGAAAACCAGAAATTGGCATTCCTTGAACAACTTGTACCTGAATTGAATTCTGAATCTTTTTCTGCGTAATCTTTCACAATTTGCATGTGTTCTACAGTCTGCAGACTCGCTAACTCCAAACGAAATGAATTACAGTAATCTCGAGCATCAAACCTTGTCTGCAAGAAACATTTATAAATGCGTGTGGATTTAAAGATAATGCATATCTCACAGTCTTACTCTTAATTCATTATCGTAGTAGTATGAAATCCGTCCAATGGCCCCCATTAGTTTCGGCTCGGGAATTTGTTGTCCTGAAATAATGTCGCTTATATAAATACTAGTTTGAATTTGTTAGTTGAGTTGGAGGGTGTACCTAGAACGGTGTGGACCAAGACGAGAAGGATAACAAAGCACAGTTTGAAATGCATTGCAAACGTGGTTGGTTTTGGGCTGCTGCTATAAAATTTGTTCATGTCCGGCATAAGTCCTGGAAGATTTTGATTAAAAGACTAAGAACCCCTCAAGGTAAAATTTACACTGAAGTTGGGCACTACTCAACTGACACGGATACGGAGTTGGAATCTGATATATGATAATTCAATTAAATACTCCCTGAATTCAATTTCTGCAGTAGCTGTTTAAGTTTCACTGGCAACTCAAGGGAGAGTACAAAGCTAAAGTCTGGTGCCCGGTTTATTTGTTCACATTAGGTGTTTATTTAATGCCAAACTAATCCACGTAAAGTCGTTTATCGCAGTGGTGATCAAGGTGCAAATTAACACGTAATTTCCAATTTTGTGACGAAGGCCAAACTCCATAACTTTAATCCTAAGCATTATTGTCATTCAACGCAAAGCTTCTACGAATATAAGCTTCGCCTCGCTTTGATTTATTCTGGCAGTTTAAGCTTTGCTGACTATCGCAGAGTCTACGTAAGCTCGGACTCCTAATCCCGCAGTTCTTTTGTTAGTGCAGGACACAACAGATAAACCTTTCGTTTAGACTTCAAACATGCTTTGTTGAGGATGATTACATGACATACGTGATTCATCACAGAGAATGAGGTAACTGCTTTCAATAAAAGATTGCATAGTACTGAACAGGTATACGAGGTCGAGGGATTACGAAACAGAAGATAAAACTTTATGCGAAGGTGAAAATTTAACAGTTTGTTGTGAAACTTCTAGATACAATCCAAGCAATGGAATCAATAACCGAAGCAGTCATTATTGGCAAATTATGATTAATAATTTTTGACTCCGAAATACAGTTTTAATTCAGCAACCATTTGTACAAATGCTTAATCTTAAGTTTTATTGCAGACAAACTTTAATTGATGAATGTACGTCTACTTAAACATTAGAGGACTCAAGATAAATATTGGTAATTTATAACCGATCATTTTATATTTGGCTCTAAACTCGATTTCGTGGTCTAATTTTATTTTGCAGAATAACATATAAGCCAATACATTTTGAATAATTTGAAGTTTAACATTGAATGATAACATTACTATGCCTGGCACATGACTCCAACTTGGATATTCTCACAAAGCCCTCCTTTTAACTTCCGAGATTCGTCGAAATAAAGACAATACTTTGGTCCAATTATTCCGCCGGAGGGAAAGTCAGCTGAGACTGGTGTTTCAACGAGGTCCTGCCAAACAAATTGGGTTACATTCATCGAATGCTGTGCTGAAGTCCAGTGTCCTTCAACTAGTCAAGCAACCCGACTTAATTAATGAAAATCAGAAATTAACATTCTCACAATAATTAACCTGTACCTGAATTGAATATAGCGTTATTGTCTGAGTAGTCCTTCACAAAAATTATGTGATCCGGAGTCGGCAGTGAGGCTAAATCCATACCAAGTGATTGACAGTAATCTCGTGATTCCTGCCATGTCTGCAAGAGAACAAGTATGATTGTATGCGGATTAGAATGCGTTGTACTAAACGTGGTCTTACTCGCAATTCATTATCGTAGTAGTAAGAATTGGGCCCAAAGGTTCCCATGGGTATGGGCGTTGGCTCTCCTGAAATATACTCATTTAGAAAAGTACAGATATTAATTTGTTAGTTGGAGTGTTTACCTGGGGCAGTGTGGACCAAGGCAAGAAGGAAAACAGAGCACAGGTGGAAATGCATTTCAAGTAATTCTGATTGATGGCTGCTATCAAAAACTGGTTTCGGATGCTTCGCGATAGCTCCACAATATTCTGTAGGTAAAAAGGATCCTTAAAAGTCAAACCTAAGTCAAAGGAGAGTACAAACACAAACAGTCACTATCCTTTTATTTGCCTGCTTGAAGTGCTCTGGTTACACCAAACTAATTCGGTTAAAGCTGGAACATCTCAGTTTTGAGCAAGAGGTGAAGTAACACGTAATATTCAATTTTGTGTCGAGGCAAAACTCCAGAGTCGTAATCTGTTATATTAAAATGGACCAAAAGTTCGACTACTTGATTTATTTTGACAAGTTAATCTACGTCGATTATCCCAGAGACTACGTGAGGTCGGATTGTTAACTCACTATTTACTTTAATGTAAGCGATTAACGAAAGGTACACATTTCAATTTAGTCTTCAAACATGAATAGAATATCTCAACTTTTGGAACTCATAACAAAGAATGACGTGCGTTGCTCTGTAGTAGAATAGAGGTATTTTAAAGTATCGAGTGAATATGTGGCAGCAGATAACTTCACTTTAAATTATACACAACACATTAATATCTATAGAATATTCTGCTTGAACAGTTATAGTTTGCAATGTTTTTGAAGCTTAAAGATTGTTTTAGAGTATACCAGTTGCTAAAAACATAACTGTCTTCAATTGCTGTTTCGCAGTTTACACCTATTCCTATATGAAGTATGCCTATAACAATGAACACATTTGTTTCATATAACATGCAAAGCTTTTCATAAAATATTTAACTTATTACTAGTCAATACCTACAACGAATGTAGATAACGTCATAAAGGAAGAAGACAATGCAGATTGACATTTAATCCTTCTTTTAAACTGGCATCGATGGATACGTGAGCGAACATGTCCACAGCTAAAACTACGTTGGCGTAAATTGACGTCGGCTGTGACCTCAGCCATCCCTATGGTGATCCTGTAACGACGGATATTTTGAGAGCAACGGTAGGAAATTAAATGAAACGTAGTTTTTTATGAATATAAATACGCCAATGCATCACAATGTTCAAAGGAGAATTAACTGAAGATGATGCTCCATGTGAATATCACTTTATTGTCAGTTGTGTAATTTGTACATGAGAGATTCTAACCAATTTTGATGTTAACTATGTGCCATTGCATTGGCACAATTCACTTAAGCATTAGTCTATTATTTGTACTTTACTTATTTACTGTATCTTTTCGAATGTGAAAAGATGTTGTGTTTTTTGTGTAAGGAAGTTGATAAGATGAATTGCAAAAAGAAGATTAGAGTGAGCGTAAAGATCAAGTAAGTCGTGAGATTGCAATGAGGCTTTGTTGAGATGAAACGTGTTTGTGTGGCTGACATAACTTGGGTACCGAGGAAAGACAACGGCACTATTTCTGCGAATCCTCCGAGGAGTTCAAGTTCCTCGGGAGAGAACAACTTTCAGCCTCAGTCAGTAGAGTTTGTTGGGACGGAGAGTGTTGAGCAGTAGTTCTTGGATTCCTCAGAAGACGAAGGAAGAGATGAGGCTGCTGTGAGGTTTTGTAGTTGTGAGTGTGGTGGGTGAAATGACGGGGGAAGAAGTGGGGATTTGCGAACTCGCTGGAAGAGGAATCGATGTCGAAGTAGGAGGCAAAGGTTCTTCTGGTGGCATCTCTTCGGGAGGAGATAAGGGGCTCTGCAGGGCGGGGTTCCTTTCACTGCTACGCCACTTGAGGAGGTGAGGAAGCACGGAGTGTTGCAGGTCATTTTGAGTCTGGAGAAGTTGTTATGTTGGAGGTCTGTCCGTCGCGACCTTCGGGCTTTCGGGACTTCAGGAGTACAGGTGGGAGAAGAGATGAGGGGTCCGTGGGTAAAAATTTCTGCCCTTGGCTTCTGGACTAACTTGATTGTGAGTGTGGATAAAGGGGCGTTTGGGTAAGAGGTGAAGCAACTGGGTGTGGCCAGTGTGGGAGCGTTTGAGAGAGCGTTTCTGGGGCAGATAGAGAAATGCACTCACCTCTACTCGGAAGTCTGTGATAGTTGCGCTGAATCTGTTTGGTTAGGAGGACCCTCTGGTCGTCATCAACAAGGGAAACTCATCCCAGCCGAAGACGAGTGTCGAAAATGCGGATCTCTTTGAGTTACTGAGTAAACAATTGCTGTGGATTCTTTGTATTTTTGTCTAATTGCAAGAATGATTTATTGGATGTGACTATATTTAGCTACCAGTCGGACGACTAAAAATTGAATCTAGATTGCTTAGAGTTTAGACTATTTTTTTACGTTGGGTTGTAATAGCATTGATTTTGTAATTCGAACTTAAAACCTTACTCTGACAGAAGCCAAGCAATGTTTGGTTTTAGAATAACTTGAATGTGAAGTATTAAATAAATAATGAGGTTGCTACGATTGACATAACACTCCATATCTCCAGTCAACAGGCACTCCGTATAAGCAACCATTTCTATCTACAACGAGACAAGTATGTGGTCCGTAAGCTCCACCGAAGGTTAAGTCAGCTGCAACGGAATCATTGGTATTGCGCCAAGAAAATTGGGTTAATTTCATCGAATCTTGGCCTGAAGTCCAGTAGGAAGTTCCTAAACAACAAACCCGATTGCATGAGCAAAACCCAGAAATAGCTTTGACCACCCGTACCTGCATAGAATTCTGGATCTGTGTTTGCGTAATTCTTTACAAGCTGAAGGTGACTTTGAGTCGGCATATCAGCTAAGACCATTTGAAATGATTTACAGTAGTCTAGAGCATCCGACCAAGTCTGGAAAGAAACGTTGGTGAATGATTTTTACTCAGCCTTATTGAATAATACACGCTTACCCTTTTCTCAATATCGTAGAAGTAGGAATGGGATCCAATAGTTCCGATAAGTTTAAGCTTAGGCGTTGGTTCCCCTGGAATATGATAGTTTAACAAATGCTTATTCATATCTTTTGTTTTCAGAGTTTACCTGGAGCAGTGTGGATCATGGTGAGAAAGAATACAAGACACAGATTGAAATGCATTGCGATAAGGGCTTGTGGATGGCTGCTTTTAATATAGCGTCCAGTTAGTTCATTGATTTGTACAATCTGCGCAAATAAAATGGATTAGTGTGTTTAATGGATCCCTCAAATTAATACAAATTCTGAATATGCCCGAATACTCACCTTACAGGGTACCTGGACACCGAATTGGAATTATTTGTCTTTAAGGTTACAGAAATCATGCGTTAAATTAAATTGCTTGAGAAAATGTTCAAGTATCCACGGCTACTCCAAACGTCCAAATAGAGTACAGTTTCGTGTTGTTTCCGTCCTTTTATTTGGTCGCTTCAAGTGCGGTAGATTCGGCAAACTACCGTAATCAGAGGAATAAGCCCCTGTCCTGAATAATAAGAACCCGAAATAACCACTTATCCTTATCGAGGATAGAAAGGTAATAACCAGCCCTCGTAAATAATCACCCAAATTTCCACTGTAATTCCTAATTTAAAATAAACATAGTAAAGGTACAAACCAAATCCCCATTTTGACTCGCTTGTGTTCATCTGAGACCTTAAAAGCACCCATCAAGGAAAATTTCACGCTAGTTTTGAAGAATGTTGAAGATGATCTTGATGAAATTGTTGACGGAAGAAGTAAATGAGTGTTATACTTAATGAATTTTGTGCTTCGAAAAGAACTACTATCCCTCCTTAATAGCAATTAATCAATTATACAACTCATTTTACTTTCTAAAAATTAACTGCCCATGGGCGTTTTTTCCGAAAAATACGTTAATTCCTGTAAAGTCCGAATATTCCACTGTTGCGCAAGAGGCGACGTAATATGCAGTATCTAGTATTGGGATGAAGACCAACGCCGCAGCCTTAATCCTTTCCATTGTAATGAACACTAAGTTTGGACGAGTTGAGTTTTTCTGACAGCTTAAGCTACGTTGATTATGAGAGATTTACGTAAATCTCAGCCCACAAACTAAGCGGTTATATCAATGCCAGGGACACTAGTAATACATGAGTCACATGCACATGAGAGATATTTTATGAAGGACTAGAGCATAAGCCAATCCAAGGATTGGATAATTCACCACTTATCCTAATTTTAGTCTGGAACTCTACAATTCACAATCAAGGAAAATTGATAGAGGATTGCGAATTCTAGAGTTTTGGACTACCCTTTATTCTGAGATCCACAGCCTTATTAAAATTCGGATAAGTGGTGAATTATCCAATCCTTGGATTGGCTTATGCTCTAGTTCTAATGCTCATAGGTAGTAAGGTGCTTACATATTTCATTAGTTAGTGTCTTCCCTAGCGTTTTCCATAAGAATTCGGATATTTTAATCCCTTTACTGAACCTACTAACCTCTGACAATCTGTTGCCAGTATCTCTGATCCTCTCAGCCCAACTATCCAAGATTGATGATAGTTTGTTGCACTGCAAAATGCACGCCTGCGGCCTGCCCTTTTCCCAACAGACGGTCATTTGTCAGCCTCTGGACTTAATTAACACGCATGCTAGTCTTCATTATTTTATGGTGGGAAAGTTGGTTAAATACTAATTCATAAAACTGGTCCTACGCATGTTGCCATTTTTATCTAGAGGACTTTAAAATGCGAAATGACGCCAATTGTCGTCTAACTTAAATCAACTACAATTATCGTCTAACTTGTATCAACTACAATTATCGTCTCACTTAAGTCTCAAACGATGACGTCGACAATATATTAATAAATTAATGAAATGATGCCATTTGTCGTCTCTTTTGTCTCAGGTAAATGATGTAACTTAGTGGCGTCATTTGTAATCCTTAAAAGACGTTTTTCATCGTGTGAGTAGAATTATGTTCAGTGTCGTTTCTGTTCAATGACGCCACTTGTCGTCTCATCTTATTTAAAAAGGGCATTTGGACTTCCCAGTTAAATTACGTCACATGTCGTCTCAGCTGAATAAAGTCGCGTTTCGCTTTTCTAAGTTAAATGGCGTCATTTTTCGTCTCACTTGTCTCAGTTAAATGACATCATTTGCCGTCTCACTTGCCCCAGTTAAATGACGTAATTTGTTGTCTTACTTGTTTCAATTAAGAGACGTTACTTTTCGTCTTTAGGGGGTGTCCTTTTAGTCGTATGATGTCATTTGTCGTCTCACTTGTCTCAGTTAATTAACGGCATTTATTAAGAGACATCAGTTTTCGTCTTCAGGTGGTGTCGTATGACGTCATTTTTCGACTCACTTGTCTCAGTTAAATGTTATCATTTGTCGTCTCACTTGTTTCAGTTAAACGACGTCATTTGTCGTCTCACTTGTCTCAATTAAGAGACACCACTTTTCGTCTACAGGTGGTGTCGTTGGTTGCGTCAGTCAAATGACTGGTGGTTTTGTTTTCAGACGAAGCTAACCTACTCATGTTATGGCACTTATTCATTTTCCCTGTCCTAACCATGTTAATATTCACACGGTCATTCCGCCGTGACCTTGGGACCTGCGTGGTTCGGAATAGCCCTTGAACCATTTCGAGGTTGCTTAGAGGTAATAAGTTTTACATTTTGAAAATCGGTCGAGTGGTTCGGTTACAAAAGGGACCAAAAATTTTCAACCTCGATTTTATAGAATAGGATTTCAAAAGCCTTAGTATTGTCGATTTGAACTGAACCAATTCAAGGACATCGTATGAGGCCGTAATGGTCTGCCAAGGAATTTCAGCCTTATTTCTTGTAGAACGTCGAGCAATTTTGAGAGTTAGAGTAGCCTTGTCAAGCAAACGTTTTATTCAGCCCTAGTTACGTTGTAGGCAATGGTGAAGCCCTACATATCGTATGGTGATGTTTCCCTATCCTACTCACGTTAAAATCCAAGTCGCTCTTTCTCCGTGACCTTTTGACCTAAGTGCTTTAAACATCGATTGTATTCCTCAAGGGGTCAAGTAGAGTCATATGCTTTTTAAATTTTTGAAATCGGTTGGTTGGATCCGGAGGAGTAGTGAACGGAAGGACCAATCTCGGAATTTTATTAGGTAGGATGATATCTTGACACATTTGATTCATCACCCAGAAGGAGAAATGTGAAGCTGTGTAGAAGTGTGTGAAGTTGAAACGTAGAGTGAGTGAATGCCACGAGATAAAAGTTTATCATGCAACTCATTCAAACTGTCGAAGGAATGAAACCGTTTGCTCGCTTGTTGCATTACTACCACTCGTTCACTCATTCATTCATTCCTTAATGTGATACAGGTTAGTAAATTCATATATAATTAATTGGCATTGTCCTTCTACGCTCGTTAGTCACGACTCACCGCATTCCTTAATATCTCGTGCTGTCACAATCGCTTGTAGCACTGAGACGAAAAGGAGTTGTTTCAGTAGACAAAAACTATTACGTAAGCCAGTTGCCTATGAACAACACGAAGAAGGTGCATAAACGAGACAACGTGAAGGACACGGCTAAAAAATGAAGCACCTAATTATAAGTTATTGCATTTTTACTAAAGCTAAACCATGTGAATGATTAGTGACACACTAATTTAATTATTCGATCAATTTGAATTTGAAAAAATGTTGCCTGTTTTTTATGTAATGGAATTGGATATTGGATTGCGAGTGAGGCTGCTTCATTGCAAAACTTACGAGCAAAAGGCAACGGGACTCTTTCTGCGAATTCACAGAGAAGGTCAAGTTCCTCTGGAGAGAACAAGTCTTTCGATGCAGCCTCATTCAGTCGAGTCTCTTCGTTGGACTCGACTCCTCAAAGGACAAACGAGGCAATGAAGCTGTTGTGGGTGTTTGTGGCGTTGGGTGTGGTTTGTGTAGTGATGGGAAATGAAGATCGTATTTTTTTGTGCCTGGGGAACGAGTAGGCGTTGCACTGCCTTGAGGACCTCCGCTATACTATGACAACACTCAAATAGATTGAGGAGAAGAGAGACCTGGAGGTCATGTTAACTCTGGAGGCATTCCCCCATTCCCACGTGAACTTTAACCTCTCCTTCTGCCATCCTGGCAGATACTCTGAGTGCCCTTTGAAGGAGAGGGTGACGCTGGAAGTCAATGACCTGAGGAGGGTGGTGCTGCGGGTGAGTGAACTCAAGTGGGAGGAGGCTTATGTGGTTGTCAGGGCGACGGCAGTTGGACATCCAGAGATTGCGAAGGAGCAGGGGCGGAGGGTGGCTTCTGACCTCCAAGTGTTCGTGCAGACTGATGATTTCGAATACGCCACTGGACAACCTGTGAATTACCGCGCTGTGGTGATCGACGAGAGTGTCGACAAGTCTCCGAAATTCCTGGGGGTTTCGGAGCAGAAGGAATATTGGTTGGATGAGAATCGGATTCCGTGGGTAGAAGTTCCAACCATTGGAGTTTAACTTCTCCTTCGACAGCCGTAGGTATTTGTATACGTCAGTGACGTCCAGCGCGACTTCGGACGTTCCTATGGCAACCGCAACTCCAGTCCAACTTTCTAGACGAGAAGGATACTTCAGTACTTCGTAGTTAATGGCGGTTAGGTGGTAAGGCCTGAGGGACGTTTAAATGTCGCAGCAACAGTTGACGGGACGTGTGTGGCTGACGTCGACTGCGGGACTTGGGGGAGGAACGTGAGTGTGGGTGGGGAAAAGGGGGCGTTGGAGTGGGACGTGGGGGAGGAGTTGGGGGTGGGGTGGACGGGAGAGTCTACGCTGATGGGACTCCAGGCTTACTGCACCCACTTTCTCTTGGGACAAACCGTTTTCGGTTTCAAGTCTGTTTTGTGCAGGAGGAACCTCTTTAAAGTTGGCCTTAAGGAGAATGACCCTCCCACCGTCATCCAGAAGAAAAACTGCTCCCGCCTTCAAACAACTGTTGTTCTGACGTTACTCGTGGAGCGTTGAAACGGAGTCTCCGTGGAGGAGGAGGAGCCTTCGAAGGGACTCCACGTTCAGCTCCTCCTCTCCGAGGAGAACTTAAAGGCTCAGTCCGTTAGCGACCAACTTTTTCCTCTATATTCCAGAGGACTGGGTAGCGAGGCTTGAGTTTGAGATCAAGGATTTACCCCCCTCCCCCTGGAATGACCACGTTCACACGGAAGTTGGCGACGCAGTGGCGGTCGAAAGATTGGAAATGAAGGAACCCTGCGTCTCACCGCAACTGCGTCTTTCGGTTGTAAACAAATCGGAGTTAATTCAAATAGGAGACGTCGTTCAGTTTCGTGTCCGTCCGTGTCTTCCATTTTGTAATCTCAACGCAGTTTTCCTATCCTTCAAGGTGATTTACTTCTCCCGCCAGTTATCATTCTCTTCGGAGCAGGCGGGGCGAACGCTGGACGAGGTCATTAACCTCAGAGTGCCCCACAATGTCACAGAAGGGTCACTGATCTTTATGGTTTACTGTATCAAAACAAAACAACGCACCACAACAAATTAGGACCACCACTCAGCTGACTCAGCAACGGTGAAGCTAAACATAGTTGTTGCGGATAAACAACCACAGATTGCAGTTATCGACCAGGTCGAGAGCGACTTGTCGACAACTGGGACTTTCTTACGAGAAGGAGTAACCCTCCAGGCAGCCAAGTTGATGCCCAACGAAGACGCGGATTATCTGGATTTAATCTTCAGTAACGACTATGAGGGGTAAGTTTTAATTTTTAATTTAAAAAAAGAAGACGGAAGTTTTATTATTGTTTATGTAACGAACATATTTTATGGATTTTCTCTGTACGTCCACTAGTCTGTCCCATTGTATCGATTATTTTAAATTCTCTCATTGCCTAAAATTAGTGACAGCTTGGTAAATCAAGTATTGTTGCATAGAAATTGAGTTGTGATTTACTTGTAGTCCAGGGTTTACATTTGGGGTACCTTTCTCTATCATTTAGATTTGAGTTATGTAGTATAATTTAGAAATTTAGAATTCTAATTTTTGTTGGCTCCTGGCTTCTTGCCTTATTCAAGTTGCCCTTTGGATATTTAATCCCGGCGTTCATAATTCAACCTTCAATATATTTTTTCTACCGATGGCGAGTCTTTGGTGCACCTCATGAACTGTTTTTTAAGTTTTCGATGTTTGTGCAGGCTATTTAGTGTTCCAGACAATCTTAATCTTTCAACTTCGGATAACTCACCTGGTGGGATGGAAGAGGAGGATATGTACATAGCGACAAACTTCAAGATCGAGACAGCGAGTTCTCCCGATAGACGTCCCTCTCTGGTCTTCCTCAACTTTGACAGGAAGACGTTGAAGGATGACAACGGAACAGTCGTCGTTAGAAATTCGACCATTTGACCCAGTCTGGAGTGCATGTCGTCAGTGGAGCTACTTTTACCTCGAAGTTTGGTAGGACGTCATTTTCAACATTTCCTACGCTGACGATCCTCCCGTCCCCTGTGACGTTGAGCGTCTCAGTTCCCAAGTCAGTGCTCCTGGGAAAAACGCTTGAAGTCCTCGGCTACGTCAAAAACAATCTGGCTACTCAATTTGAAGGCTACGTAACGCTGAGTTGGAGTGAAGGAGATTTAACTGAAGGCAATGAACATCATGTTGTGGTGAAACCAAATTCTTCACAAATCCTTAAATTGGAAGTGACACCTACATTTGTGGGTGACCTGCTTTGTCGCTGACGTCAAATTTTTCGAGTCGACTGACAGCAACGAAAAAGGTGAAGGTCAAACACTCAGGAAAAATAATTCAGGTAGCCAAACACATTCTTATGAGTGAGAAATTACGATCTACTGATACGACTTTAAAACTCGGGACAACGGACGTGAAAATTCCAGGCAACTGTACACCATCTTGCGAAGCAGTGAAGATTACATTTCAAGGCGACATTCTTGGTGACATTTCTGCTTTTGCCCAAGAGTATCAGTTTCGTATCACGGCTAATATTCCTGACGTGTCGTTGCCACATGTGAAGATATTGTTGGCACTCGCCACATTCAACAGCGCCAAAAAGCACGAGGCTGCGGTGAACATGTCTTTGGCCAATTTAAAAGAGTTCTATCTGCCATGTGACGTTATTGCCAAAGATTCATTGGTCTCTGGTATAGCGGGAAGAATTCAAGTAGGAGTGACAAAGTCTCTGATCCGCCCACTTCCCGATGGGCAGGAAAAAAATTGGTTGCGTTTGAAGTCAATGCAGCAGGCTGACGGCAGCTTCCAGGAGATAATAACAACACAAAATACGTCGTCACCAGAGGAAACGAGTGAAGAAGAGAGTTATGATGAAAGAAATGGAAGATCAATGAGAGTGGCCTCTGTTAGTGACGTTGGAGTTATCGTCCACACGGCCCTTGCTCTCTCAACAATAAACCAAGTTCACGGCTACGAGATCCAAGGAGGTAACTTAAAGTTTTCTCCTTCTGATTTCAAGCGAGGAGTTGACTTTCTGAGGGGAATGACCGCCGGCGGTCAAGTAGAGGACAACTTTCCACTCAGCGTCGTGACGTTTCTATTCTCCCAACTGGACGACTGGGACACTTCCGCTTTCTTCAAAATGCTGGAAAACATCAAAAGACTCCGGTGGGATATTCTGGACGTCCAAATGGAACCGTAAGGCGTGGACGGCTAGTCCAACTCCTTCGATTACGGCAACTTCACATGCTCTGATGAAGTACGCCAACATGAAAAGGCTGGACGAGGCCAATGAAATCGCTCAATGGCTTGTTTAGAAGAAGAACACGAACGGCTTCTACGTTTCTTTTGAGGAGACAGTGGCAGCTGTGGAAAGCTTATCGAAGTACTCGACGTTCTATGCATCCGTCCAAGAGGACTGGCCGTCGCTAGTGAGGTTAACACAGGAGTGCGTCACCCCGATAATTAACGTTTCTACAGGAGGAGAATTCAGTGTTCAGGTGGGTGACATTTTGCCTGGTTTCGCATGTGTGATTTAACTGTTAACTAGTCAACATAAAACCGTGTGTAAGCAGTAACGGAAAAGGGCGGGGGCACTCTGCATCTTAAAATCTGCTCAAAGGAGGAGAAATTGAGTCGTCTGAAGATGTTCAAAGTTTCCCAGCCCTCTGGTTACAAGAGATGTTTATACGACGAATACTGGGAAGGCTGAATTTTCATTTTGGAACCTACCAAGTGCGAAAAACTGGAGTTTTGCCACATAAACAATGTTTTTGGTGGGAACTCGAAAGAAAACCGTATTCCTACGGGGTCTGTGACCTATAACGACTTCATTGATCCAAACAACCGCTCCGTCACATATTTCGAGGCAATTAAAAATGATGGTGATTTGGAATCTCTGGAAGAGTAGGATGAAAAATAGGTGGAGTTAACTAATAAAATCGTATGTATTTCACATGCAAGATGAAAAAACTTACTAGCCACGACATTACTATCCCATACCGGTAAAAAAATCAAGATTTGGGATATTCGGAAATTTATTCAATTGCCCTAGATTAGCAATTTAGATTTATTAAAGCATTAAAAATCAATAAGTGTCCAATATTCTGCAAGATTTCAATTGAACGTTTTGAGAAATATCCACCGAAAAGAGTTCCCTAAAAATGTGTCTATTTCTATTTTGCAAAATAGTCACGGTGCATTCTGCATATCCAAGAGAAATAGCAAATCATAGATTTAATTATCATAGCAACATAGATAACACTTCATATATCGTGTGTTATGCATCCAAAACCTTTTGCTTGCTTCCTTTAAAATCTTGTTTTTATCCAAAACAGACTAGTTTTACACATCAGTTGGTAAAAAACCGCATTCCAATCTCATTATTATTTCTATACCTGTGTTCCTGTAGGTTTCTCTCGCTTCTTACACGTTAACATTTTCTCGCAAATTATTTTTCTGATAAAGAACTGGATGACGATCTGGAAAAAACTGATGCCAATAATCTTTATAGCCAAGACAATTTTAAACTCTGGGAAAGGATCTATATGAAAAATATGCAAAATATATCGCCAATTTAAAATTGTTCATTTATAACTTCAATTATCGGGGGCTGAACACCCGAACCCCTTTCAGCTTTTTTGTCACGATTGTTTTTCTAATTGAACCTTACTAATCTATTAAAAGCGCAGATTCCAACCTGAGTACTTCTCTTATTAAGAAATGAGAAGAACGATTACGTGATTCAGACGCCTTCAAACGAGACGCCTGCGACCGAGACGCGGCGAGTGAAACGCCTCGCGACTGACACGTATCCCGAACGACTCCTAATTGTAAAGATTAATTAATATTTTCGAAAACTATAGTGCGACTAAAAAAATAGTACCATGTACCATTATTCCGAATAGTTTAATCTTTAATCCAGTGAGAGCCCCTTCGAGGACTAACAAATGATCAGTTAATAACTTCAGGTCCTGTCTAATCTCAACACAAAATAATTTGTCTCTGCCCGAGTAGTGAACTTGTGCTACCCACATTATTCAGTAATTACCTAATACATCTGTAGTGAATTTGCTGTCATAAACTTCTAGGTTGTTTGTTGATTCAGCTCTTATATTGATTGGTTAACAATTTATTTCTGAATTATGTCGAATTAAAATTGGTCAAAGAACTGTTACAGTTCAATATGACACAAGAAGATTATCAACTATGGGGGTTAGCGTGGATTTGTAAACAGGAAGTTCCCTACAAGTGCATACGCTAACCATATTTGTTCTGAAAAGTTACTCCAAATTGTATGTTTATTATTTTATAACCAAGCCGAAATGACTCGGACTGGATTTGGACTAACTTTAAAACGGAATTATTCACAATATTTCGCTTTAATTCCTGTTATGGTTTTTAAAATAATGAATATTTATAATTAGGCGTGTCGTTCAGGAGGCGTGTCAGTCGTGAGGCGTTTCAGTTGTAAGGCGGCATCTTGTTCGTAGGCGTCTCGGTCGCGTACCCGAGAAGAACAAATTAAAACCTGAGTATTATTTAATTTAGCCGATAAAAAGCAAAGAACTGAAAAACCCTGACAGATCTCACTTTTTTTACCCCCATCAGTCATCAACTGGATACATTGTGTCGAGATTATGCCCATTTATTAATATTTCCAAAAAAATGATAACTTTGATGAAATTATTCTTATTGGTTACTTAAAAGCCAAAACCCGGTTGGGTCGAAAAGCCTGACCCCCACCGGTCACAGAGGTCACCGATTACCAATGAAAATGTTGCTTGAGCTATCGCCGGAACAATGGACAGGTAGACAGACAAGAAGCTAAGATTAAAAGTCCAAATTGATTGGGCTAAAAAGGATGACAAAATATGATTTTGATTGCTAAGGTACGCAACTACTTGGTTTTAGTACCCCTTAGGGTCTTTCGCTTCCTATTAAACAACAATTACAGTTTACGAAAAGAATTCCATTTAGATTTTGGGAATATGAATTAAAGAGAATATTCTTGAGCCAGCGTGGCCACTTGATAACTGGTGGGGGTCAACAGTGTGAGATTTCAGATTTTTGGTTCTTTGCTTCTTATCGGCCGAGTTAAATGGTACTGAGGTTCCTATTAGAAGTATTATTCAGGCCAAAATATTACAAAATTGCAGATCTAATTTGCATTACTTTCAATTTGCCGGTAGAGTAGTTGAATTCAAGAACTTCCACTTTTGTGATGTCGTTTAGAAGTAGTATGGGGATTGGGATGTCCGTTTGTATTCAGCCGTTTAGGAATTATTGTTAGGTTATTCCATTTGTTGTTGAAGTGCTTTAATCCTAGTGCACGCCAATATTTAAGTCCGAATAAGATAGTTCGTCAAATGTGGGATTCTGATTTAAATCAAAGTCCTTTAAAACACAAGGGTCACTTAATACTTCACAAATTGGTTGGACCATAGAGACTGCTTGGCATGAAGTTTTCTGGAATCTATACAAGCAAATAGCACTACTTTTCAGTCGAATAAATATTTAATTAGTTTTGGAAGCTCTTTAGATATATCAAATGTCTTTTTGACTATCTATAATGTAAGAATATCAAAATTCATTGGTGTTTCATAACAAAAAAAACTAATATGTATAGGTTTGTGAATTTTTGTCCTTATAAGGTTCAAGTACAATAATGCAAAGTCTATTTGATTTGGGAATATTAGGACTTCAAAATTTTTGCTTTTATGGATATGAGTAAAATCATTTTACAATCTTTTCCGATGAAAAGTGACGTTAGATATGGAAGCAATGAACGAATATTTAAAGTCATTTGAGTATCAATGAAGTAAGGATTGCAGAATGATTTGCTGCGTTGATGTTGGAAATGATTAGAATAAACAGGTTTGCGGATTTCTTTCAGCTGACAAAGTGCAAACCATTTTAGACAAAGTACATCTCAACGGGTAACATTAAGACGTGTGCAGTTTTTAGCCCAGTCAATTTGGGCTTATAAGATCAGTTTTAACTCCGTCTGTCACGCCCGTACCCTTGACATCTTTTGAACAGAAAGACCTAGATAGCTGAAACCTTTCATACTGACTGAAGACTTTAAAACTAAGGTTGTATCAAATTTTGGGAAAATTCAGGTTACCAGGTGACCGGTGGTTGTCAAAATGGTGTGACCTGGAGGGTCTTTCGCTTCCAATTAAACAATAAGGACACTTTCAGAAAAGAATTTCCTTTAGATTTTGTAAATATGAATTAAAGAAAATATTCTTGACCCAGCATGGCCATTTGACTACTGGTGGGGGTCAACAGTGTAAGAAATTTCAGGTTTTTGATTCTTTGCTTCTTATCGGCTGGGTTAAATAATACTGAGGTTCCTATTAGAAATATTATTCTACCCGTAATACAACTGAACTAATTAATTGGAGATTAAATTTGCACTACTTCCAATTTGCCGGTAAGAATAGTTTAATTCAAGAACTTCCGCTTTTGTGATGTCGTTCAGAAGTAGTATATGGATTGGGATGTCCGTTTATTAATTATTGTGAGGTTATTCCATTTGTTGTTAAAGTGCTTTAATTTTAATGCACGTCAATACTTTTGTCCCAATTAGATAGTTCACCAAATGTGGGTTTCGGATTTAAATCAAAGTCTTTTAAAGCACAAAATTGACACACACACCCTTTGCAGGATGTTCAAAAAAACATTTACAAGTCCCAACATCTGTTTGGGGAGGCAAATCATCCGCGGGTGATCATTTTTGGTCCTCACCTCTCTGACCTAAGAATGTTACATTTTAAGACAGCATTTTCTGACTTTACAT
>JAQGAC010000728.1:0-19984 GCA_034696585.1 Isotomurus maculatus
CTTATCTTGGGCTTATCGAGATTTTTAAAAACTCAATCGATTGGATCCAAACCAATTATACAAGCTCACTTGGGTAATACAACATCATTAGAGTAGTTGTTTATCTGAAATGAGGGTTATCAATGAACTTTGGACTTATCTTGGGCTTATCGAGGTTTTCAAAGCTAATTGACTAATTGAATAAACTTTGGAACAAAAACGGTACAATGAGAATCATTCACTTAAGTATTTTGTAACGTTTTAATGGGTTTAGAGTTATTTTGGAATTTTTTGCCAAATTGTCTGGTGCTAATGTAAACCAATATTTTTAAAAAATTCACTGTGATGGCATTTTTTATCGTAGAGACTTCGGGTTGGTCGCATTCGAAAGATATTATAGCCTTGCGTATGAATATGGAAAAAAGTGAATCCCCCACTTGGTCCCTTTTCATGTGCAGGGTCACAAATTGATTGTCTCCAGTCAACCGCAGCAGTGGATTTTCCTTTTGAAGCTTTTGGAATACAAGACATTGAGATATGTACTCGAACTTGGAAGTCTTGCCAGGAAAAACACACGGTTGAGATTCAAAGTTGAATTTTGACTTTCCTTTGAAGTTCAGTAAGTTGGCAGGAGATCCAGTGTTGTGCACCGGTCAACCGTCAGCAGAGTTGGATAACAAGTCTAAAAATACGCTACTGCCATGTGTGTCTTTATTAATGGAATGTCAAGTTTAGAGCGCTGTGAAGTATTGAAATTATGCGACTTAATGTCCCTGAAGGTGAAGACTTGAAGACCCTATGATTTTGTCACAATAAGGGCCACATAACACGCATTATCAAACTACCACCCAAATCATAGCAATTTCATCAGTTTCATGAACCTAGGTTAGTTTTCAGTTAATTTTTTCTTGATTGTTAAATAAACTTCGACTCCGACTCAAATTGTGCATTACATTACAGCAGAATAACCTATTGTTCGTAGAGGAATAAAGCTAAATGTCAACGCAGCAGTACCTCATCCAAGTTTGCAGCATCAGATCAGACCACCCGAACGAGTAAGATCAGGTTCGACGATTCGAGGCTTTATTGTGATTGTCTGAACAGTAGTGTGTATCGTGTGATTGTTTTCATGGATCTGTGAAAGGACGGCATTAAAAGAGACCTCGGCAGTTGTCCAAGTCGTAAAGCAGGTCATGGTTCTGGACTCGCTGTGCACCTCTATCAAAACACAATTATTCAGAACATTGACACATTTGGCTCCAGTTCTTAACTCAGCTCACCGAACGCGAAGGACTCCATCAATCAACTACACCTCTCCACTAATTGATTATGAGATTCGTAACATCGTAACTTTCATTCTGTCGGGCAACAATCGTTTGATGAGAATTAGAGTCAATTTGCTCAAGTTCAGAGATGATCATAGATAGCTTTGTGAGGTTGGAACTGATGGGTAGATAATCCACTAATTGTAAAAGCAGACGAAGAAGACATGGCCAAACTACTAAAGAGCAAAAAAGAATGTCAGCCGTGAGATTCGAACTCACGCCCACATACGTGGACCAGAAACCTCGTAGTGCTCGAGAATGTCTCCCGATAAGCTTCCGCTTGAGTCTGGCGCCTTAGACCACTCGGCCAGGCTGACAGATAAGAACTTCAGATCGGTACAATCCTCTCTGGCGATGTCTCAAAAACCATTTTGCGACTCTTATCCTCTAAATCCCCAGACGAACAAACGAACACCCGAATTCCAAGTTATCTTCATGCACAGTCATTCTGTCTGCAGTATCTGCAATCACCGCAATGCCTCGTTATTTCCTAAGATGTCGTGTTTAGTTGTTCCGGTCTAACAATAAGTCGCAAAGCGTAGATCATTCTTTCAGTCTCCATCAGTTTGCCATTGAAGTAGTGGCCAGGATTAGGCTGCTTCAAAATGTTTCATGATGAGCATGAAGTTCTCAATTTACCAATAAGAAGACTACAAGTAAATCTTACCTCACCTATTTGCCTAACAAGTAACTACAGTTTATTAAATAAGATTATTGTATTTTAAAAGTCTGTTTACTTCCGATATGATAACGATCCTAGCATATAGCCTTGTGTTATCTCATCTTTGCTGTAATCCAATAATAACAAAAGGTTCCCTAGAACATTTACATCTGGCACGTCTCTCATTTAGTACACGTAGTACACACACAGTTTGATTTTGATTAGAGCTTCCATAACTGCGCATTATTCTGAAGAATACAAGTTGTGTTAGTTTCGCCTTTTCTTGCCAACGTGTGATTGTAGTTTTGAGCCAGTGCTCAGTAGTCTCACCTGGTACCAAATAATAAGTGGGCATAATAAGTAAAGCTCACTGGCAGTTCACATTAGATGCTTCTCCACCCCTTCCTACGCGTTAAGTAGGGATGATCAGTAGTCATGATGGGAACTTAAGCACTAGAGTCGCTAGTAGTCTAGAGCTGTTAACTGAGAGTAGCTGGAGGCGGAAGGTGACCATGAACGAAGAGTAATAACATCCTTTTTGGTTAAATGAGCGAGACCATGCGGGAGAAGTTGTGTAGGGAGATGAGCAGTGTTTCCGAGACTATATCACTACACCACTACGAAACCTATGAAACTGTGATCATGATCATCGTGAGGCACGAGAGAGAGTGTGTAGACCATCAGTTTGTCTTTTTGTAAGTGAGTTTTGGTTGCAACTTTCCGTAGTGGATCGGGAACTTCCACCAATGCTCAGCACTGTACCAGTTACATGAGCAGAGGGGCTTCTGCCAGTGCTTCGTCGCGAGATGTTCAATGGACAAAAGCACTAACAACAACTTAACTTCACTGGCAACTAACCCGCTCGCCATTTCTAATCCTACTCCATCTTCCCCATCGATCGAAATGGATCCCAACAACCTTAAGGCTCACCCCACTCCTGGGGGCCCCCCCAGGACCACCCCCTCCTACAAAGGCCCAACTACTTGTGGATCTCCGCCCTCTCCCATCAAGGGACTCCAAGTATTCATCGACTCTTGTCTCATCTGCAACAACCAATCGTATTTGTGTCCTAAGGACAATCAGAACGAGACTAGTCGCCAAAGGACAATCGAGTTGAGGTCAGCTTTCTACTCGCTATTTGAGATTCCTGTTCCGGACTCGTTTATAAGGAACTACGGAGAAGAGATTCCATTTTGTTCGGGATGTACTTTCAAGTTGGGGAGGCTTAAGACGCTGTACGAACAGTTGGAAGGGATTCAAAAGGAGTTTGGAAGGATGAAAGAAGAGATTGCTTTTAATATTGTGGATGTCGTGGCGTCAAGTGGTGAGGCTGGGGGGTGGGGGCCTGTGGATTTAAGGAACCTTCCTAATCTCACGCTTCAAAGGTATCTCAAGCAAGCAGAGGTTGATACTCTGCAGCGATTTGTGTTTGATGGTGAGTGATATTAGACTGAAGATGATATTATTGTTCGACAGAAGTCTCGGGTTTGAGAATTTTGTAATCGATTGCTTAATTATGTATTTTATAGAATGGCACGATAAATCTTCTACGGATGAGCCTACTTCAGTTTTCCAGCATGTGGTAAGTAAGCCACCTGTAACGCAGAATGCAGGAAGACCAAAGACTATGAACACAGCGAATTCAATGGGAAGACCTCCTGTCGCTTCCAGTGGATCGATGCAACCTCCTCCAGCCCTTAGGAAAGTTGTTTCTCGTCCGGTAGTTCCAGGAGGACCTCCAGGAGGCCTGACTTCCAGGCTCAAGTCTCCTATGTTAAGTATTAATCGAAGTCCTGGGGCAATGAATACAGTAAGCAAAGTAAATCCTCCAATCAGGAGCGATCTAAGGTCGCCGCAACAGAAGACAACGGTGATTTCCATTACAACTCCAGAGGGGAGAATTTCAAAGAAGGTGGGCGAAGGAAACCACTTAACGCCGACGAATTCGACAGTTTCAGAAGTGGGAAAAAGAAAGTCTGCAGGGACTGGAAATGTCACAAAGAAACTAAAAAGTATTCCAGGAATGAACGAGGCTAGAGTTGATCTCAAAGGAGCAGCAGAGACGTCGACGAAGAAGGTCGACAGAACTGAAGGAGTAGCTTCATCTCCAGTGAAAGTTGAGGAAGATTCCTCTTCATCCACAAACAGACTTGAGATTAGTTTGGATGAAGGAGAAGACCAGACTGAAGAGTGGGATCCTACTGACATCGAGATTACTAAGGTTCGGGGTGGAGACTCCGGAGAAATGGATGGAAGTCCTGAGAACGGAAGACCTGAGTCGAGAAGTGACAGTCTGAGGGAAAGTTCAGCCTCTCCAGGGAAAATAACCGAGGAGATTGACTTCTACGAAGGAATGAGTCTCTCTGAATTGGCGAGTTATGTGGCAGAAGAAGATCCAGACTTAACTGACGGACAAGAAGTGTCGGAGGAAGTGGATCCCGAGAGACAAAAGTATTTAGAGAATATCATCGCACAACTTCAAGCTGGAGGAAGTAACATTGAGTTCCAGCAGAATGAAGAAGGTCTCTATGTCTGCATGTTTTGCAGTAAGACGTTCATCCACAAGTATCCGTATAGAGATCATCTGAAGACTCACACAGGTTGGAACAATTCCTCGCAGTAAACTAACGAGTCTTAAGACACGCATTTGACGAATTTTTTGACATTCTTGGTTTGCAGGGGAAGGCCCAAGGTGTCCTGTGTGTAACAAAATTTTTCCAAAGAATCACAATCTCATGCTTCATTTGCGGACCCACACTGGCGAGAAACCTTTTCAGTGTGACGTCTGCCACAAGGGATTTGCTGGTATGTGTTTAATGTGGATGACTGTTTTTAAATTGAGTATAATTCTTTCTAATCCTATTTTATTTTGAACAGACAAATCTAACCTGAAGGTTCACTACAGGGTGCACACGGGAGAGAAACCGTATAAATGTGATTTTTGCAATTTAGCGTTTGTGAACAGTTCAAGACTGGTCGTCCACAGGAGACTTCACACAGGCGAGAGACCATTTGCTTGCGAATATTGCGGAAAAACTTTCGCCACTCCTAATCAATTGCAATCACATGAGAAAGTTCACAAAGCAGCAGGAACGTCGTCAGATTGAATTGAAGGCCAAAAATGGGTTTGGATTTTGGAAAATCACCTCAAAGTCAAAGTATTATAGCGTAGGACTGATATGTGTCAACTGAATGTGATCTTTGTAGAATTACATTATAAGGTGGAGTTGTCTTTGCATTTAAAGTAGTTTTAGTGGGGCAGCTTTGTAGCATTTGTTTGATGAACTTCCAGAGTCCCGACATTAACTTCACTAGCTGTGCAACATGTTGAGTATTAATTAACGTAGCTTTATATGTACAAGATTTACTGTCAACTATTAACCTGAGTTTTGATCTGAATCAACTTTAATCTCTCGGTGTGGTGGAACCATTAAAAGATATCTCATGAAATTAATGCAACTGATAAACTTATTTTAAGACTTTTGACCAAGTTATTTTGTAATTTATACTGTTTTAAAAATAAAAAGTGGATTAGTAATTAATAAACCTTGTAGTATCTCCTAAAAACTCTCCGACAGTGTAGCTAAAATTCAATTAAAGGGCGAGATGGAGCAGAATGCAAAAACGAGTCGTCTAGTGGAGCTTGAAAGAAGTCGACCAGCGCGTCGAAATCCTGTTTGTCCAAGACATCCATCAGAAGTGGAACTCGATTTTTCACATTAGATCCGTTGTACTTGTATTTGTCAATGTACAGATCGGTTATCATTCCTAAATCAAAGTCACCGAGATTACCAAAAGGTGTTCAAGTTCTGAAGAGGCATAAATTCAAAAGGTTTTCGCTACATACCATACAAGCGATCTAAATAGTTGGGCTGTCGTTTGTGAGCTGCTCGAAGTTTCTCAGCGTTCGAAAGAATGTACTTGTACTCTGAGGATAAGACCTGTTCCACGTCTGGGTCGTGAGCTTGGATCTCTTTCAGAGCTTCTATAAGTGCCACCTGCAGATAATATTGAAATATAAAAATAATGATAGGTTCCTGAACCGAGTACAATAGTGCAGCATGCATCCACACCTGTTTCGACAGATTTAGAAATCCATCCAACTTTGGTCGGATCAGCTGAAGTGTGTGCAGAATACTCTCTTCGTTAAAATCTGCAGCAAAATGACTCGGAATGAAATAATAAGGTTGTCTCAATAAGTAATTTTGTAATTTAATTACCACAGTTGATGTCCAACTGGATTTTCTTGTTAGTAGCCTCATTGGTAATCCACTCTCTGAGGATGGAAATGGTAGACACGTTGTCAGATTTAAACTCAGCGTTTCCTTTGCTGCAAAAAGATCTCTTGAATGACACAAAACAAACGAACATGTTTATTATTTTTTCAGCAATTGAATACCTAAAGGCACAGTTTAGAATTGTGTCTAGAAACGATGAAAGAAATGTAAGTGACGCGTCTCCCGTGGCAGGTGGACGTTCTGGCATTTCTGGAATGCAGTTCAAAAGCCACGAGTGCATTTCAGCAGCGCTGAAAGATCCCGTGACTGTCAGCGTGTTGTACGGCCTGCAATGATTCCCAAAATTATTATAATTTACTCTTCAAAAATACGTTATTAATTTTAGAATTGAATTACGTGTTACCTGTTTGGGTCAAAGCCATGAGCTCTGACATGAAGTGACAACGGTTTTATTCTAAAACATCGCATTTGACAAGATTTTGGTTGGATTCTGGGAGTTATGTACGCTCGTACGGTTCCATGTTGACCTTCAATGGTCCGCAATCGGACTTCAATTCTGGTTGTGTTCGCTTGACATCGGAATGTGACCAACAGGAAGTTACCACTCTACATGTAGAACGACAATCACTAATTATTATCGACACAAATGTTCGATAAGAAATCTCGAACATTGTAAAATGGCTTACATCTGGATCACATTGACTGAAACTGACTACAGCAGAATTCTTCTCGACGTCCAAAAGGTCTACTGGAACATCGCTCTGAATAAGAATCGTGTCGATTGGTGACTCCACTTCCAAGGTCAGCAGATACGAAGCATCTTCTCGATTCAATACCAACTACAAAAACACCATCACGAATCAGTTGTTGTTGTTTAAAGATTTTCAGGTTCTCAGGAAGTACTTTGTCATTGACAGCGAAATACGGAATGGCTGAATATCCTGTTGCAACACTTCCTTGCGTAGACGCCTGGTACTTTTCTCTCTCCTGAACCACTCGGGTCTGAAGGTCCTCGATTTCACTCCTTTCACGAGAAAGCCAATTTAGTGATTTAAATAATAATGTGATTAACAATTTCGTTGCGCTGTTTACTTCAAACGGTACAACTTCTGACGTGTATCATCCGAAATACTAAAAGCTCCATCGTCCACTCTAATTTTCTTGTCTATTGTGTCAGTTGTCAATCCAAAAACCCAACCTGTTTTTAGATTATGGAATTACTTTTGTGAGATTCTTGTAATCTGATTATTAGTCCCTTATTAACTGCACCTGAATAAGTTACTGCCACAATTTCCTCCAAGTTATCTTGCCCAAAAATGCCTCCTTGTAATCCAGTGATACTTTCGTTGCACGTCTGCAAGTCAGAACGTCTTCTATATTTGCTGTAATGGAAGTATTTAAAACAGATATCTTCAAATGAATACCTGGCTGAAAAGAAGTCTAGGAGGAACCAACTGGTAGTCTTCTGGGTCCACAGAATAAACATGAATTGTTCCATCATCAAATCCCAAAAGGATCTCCTTATTCCCATCTGCAGTCATGTCATAAAAGTCTATGCAAGTCACACTTGCGTTTATTTCGCTGTCGTGTGTCCATCGGATGTAACCTTCGTCTCTGGATTCACATCAGGGAAATAATCATACAATTCAAAGGCAATAGGCAGTAAAAGACACCCAGTCAAAATAAAGCCTACCCGGCAACAGTTATCAATCCAAACTTTCCATCTGAAGTTCCAAAGATAAGCTCGTTTCCTTTCTCTCCTCCGTCTCCAAACAAAAGGTGGAGGGCTGACGGAATCCCTTCCAAACTCACGAGGTACTTGACTTTAGCCTTTTCCAGGATTTTAATCGTTCGGTCTTTGCAAGCGATGATTGCAGTTAAATTCTTCGTCTGCTTAACAAAAATCAGTTTTGAAAAAGTCATCTAATACTAAATTGCGTTTAAATTCTTGACGTACCCTTTCAATAGGGAGAGCAATGACACACGTGATTTCATCGTCAGAGATGAAGAATCCGGAGTCCTGACAGTCTTCAAATTGATTGTAGACGTTCTTTCCACAAACAAGTAAGTGACCTCCAGTGACATACCTTCACCGGATTTATTCATAGAACATTAGAAACTTCTTCCTAATGTATACGACTAAAAATAAGCCATTGACTTACATAGACTGAATACTCTCCGCTAAATTCGTGTCGAATTCTAAAAACAGCTTTCCCTTCTTTGTAAACCCTCGAACTGTGTTTCCACTTGCCACAAATATTTTGTCCTTTGCTGGAAAATGTACAGTGCATATATTTTACTCTAGCAATTCTCATTTAAATTTGAAACTACTATTCTTGAATTTATCCGTGAGTACCGATTGCTCCGCCAAGTTGCAAAGCAGATACCTTCGTGTTAATAGCCACTTTACATGCAACAACAGGTTCAATCTTATTCCATCCGAGTACTTGCAGAATCCCGTCTTTATTCGCTACCACAATCTGCACATCCATTAACCAATTACAGTTTAATTGATTAATTTCACATTCAAAATTCTATTTCCTTTCCGATCCTTAAATACCAATAAGTACCTTGTGCTGGGCTCTATCATCACTGAAAGTTGGCAGGATTTTTAAGCAGTTTGGAAATGATGATCCTATGTGTAAGTAATCCACCCGGGAGAGATTTAGCTCCATAGTTTACGTACTCTATTAATTGTTTGAGATTTGTAGACAACGGTTGGCCTTTTATGAGTCCAGCACGGCACAGTAGTGGACAAATAATAATTCAGGTAAATCAATAAAATTGCATCCATCAGTTTGCTACGAGACCGCATCGATTAACCACATGAGCGCCAATGTACTGGATGCAGTATCATCGTGGGCTACTAAGCAGTGAGTACATGTGTCGAGTAACATAGGGATCTCAATGACAGTAATTACGTAAGTTATTTCATTCATATTAATATTATCTTTTGATTTAAATTGAAGTCACTCAGACTTCGTCACTTCCCTCTGCCCTTCCCGAAGAAAGGGGAGAACGATCATCGTGGACCCAGAAGCACCATAAGGCGCTGCTGAGACCTTCTCACGCTCAGGAAGTGACGATATGTCTCGTCATCGTGACTTGTTCCTTCGCCGAGTTGGCTAAGGGTTTGAGCATTCATACTAAAGAAATGATCCTTTGAAGTATGATCTCAAAGGTAACCCACCACACGACTAAATACCCCACCAAAACGGACACTTACATCCAAAAGTGCATCTAGTCAAACTGCAATTTCTAGCGTGATTGACGCACTATTTAATCATTTGCTGCATGCTGCTTTATGAGCAATTTAATTATCTACACTTTGGTGCATTAAAAATGTAAAAAACGTAGCCTTTATGCGTCATAGGGATTTCAAAAGTTTGTAAATTGGAGGTTGGCTGTACTCATGGGAGGTTTGAGTTTGGTGAGCGTAGGCGGTGGTGGTGGTGGTGGGAGTAGTTTACTATATAAAGCAATTGGGTTAGTGTGAGACGTGAGATGAGACGCATTGTAGCAATTGGGACTTGGGACATATAGATGCTCAGCTCTTCCGCATGCTGCCGATGAATCGAGTGATGATCCAATTAAAGTTAAATGAATGAAGGGTTCAATTAAGTCTGAAGTTAGTTTCTTATTGAGTTTATTAGTCGTGTCCATTTATTGTTTAAAGTCAAACTGTGTCTCAAAGGACAACGCGTATGTATATGGAACTACTAGATCTTAATATCTCTGTGTATGTAGTAATCAATGAGTGTGCACATTATGGTTGCTCATTAATTAACAGAGATGTTGTGAAACTACTGATTCACTAATTAATTATCTTTTAAATACTGCATACAGCTTATCTTTGGCTTAATGAAATAATATAAATTACAATGTACGTACTTAAATCTATTTAATTCGTAGTTTATCTACACAGGTGTTTCTTAAAGTTATTCAAGTCTCTAATCAAGATTTTGACTAAAACTGATATGAAATCATTGAAGAACACACATTTTATTCTGTACATTATGGTTTTGTTTGGTTATTTTAGTGTGTAGCTTTGTAGTCCAGTCAGTCTGGGCGTATTTAGAACTATATTTTTACATTTTTCACCATGTCTGTCAAACACACTTGCTAAGACTTGTGTGTGATCAAAATTCAAACTGAAAAACACTTTATTTCGTCATTACGAATATCTCAGTAGAGGTAAACATGAAGTGCAATGATAGAATAACATCTTCTTCCATTTAATTCTATCGTACCTTGTTAGTCCAAAAAGTTTCCAAATTCCAAAGGTGCAATGAATTACGTGGACTAGATCGACACAAATTGAAGACTAAAAGAATGTTGCTTATTTTTGTAGCGAAGTGCGAACTGTAAATTGTAATGGTTAACATGCTTATCGCCTTTTGTACTTAACTGCTATGTAACACTAAGCATTAAAATACTTTAGATTCAAGTTCAAACTGTAATACAAAATATATTTGAATTATTTCGATAACAAATTAATATTAAGGTTACGACTACAACTTAACAAAAGTCTTTCTTTGAAATAAAATCGTGTGTAATCTTAAATGGTGTAGTGAAATAAAATACACATGCATCGACAAATTAATACTGACAAAGTGACAATCAGAACTTAAAACTACTTCTATGTGTAACGTTCTCGTTGCTTTATTACATCCTAATATTTTTTGAATACCAAGCACAACCGTTACTTCTGTCTGTGTAATCTACCGTTTAGCAAATCTAATCTACTTGGTTCTTCAACCAACTCCCAGATTATTACTTAAATCTTGAATTTAAGCAACAGCACTTCAAGAAAAAATCCCTACGCGTTCTTTAACATTGACAGTACGCTAAAAACGCTTGTGGCTACCATAATAACTCACTTTACATTACAAACAATTAAGTTTATGTATTCTTTAATGATTAGAATTAGGAGAAGGGTTTTCAGGAGACGGGTTGCTGACGTTGATAGGTGAGGAATTGGTACTTTCATGTGGGTGTGGGTTTTTATTATTTTCCGTCGCCGCAGCACCAGAACTTCCACCTCCGCCTCCAGAAGCTCTTTCCGAATTCGTCGAACTACTTCTTCCACAAACCGCATGGTGATTTTCCCAGTCTTTGTGCTGACAAAATGAGCTGCAATATCTCGCGGTGTTGCACCCACTGCACGTTTCATGAGCTTTCCTCCCGCAGTTCCAACACGCCTGTGGACAACAAATTCAAAGGTCACATTAGACATTAAAGCTCACATCCATTACAACTACTAATATTTTTCTCTAACATACTTCCGACTCGATGGGAAGGGACGAAGCACCGACGCCCACAACGATGGAACTACAGATTTCACCTGGGGCTCGTCTCGAATCCAACAAGACTCTCTCCAGCCTCGCCCTCTCAGATGCGACAGCTTCACACGCCCTGGCCTCCGCAGCAGCCACAGCTCTTTTCAATTCCACCAACGCTTGTCTCTTCACTTCTTGCACCGCTTCCTCTGTTGGTAAGTAAAATAAACCAAGTCTTCTTAAACAAACTAAAACCCACCAAAAGTCTTCTTGTGCAGAGTCTACCGTCTAAAACCATTCGGTCTGGACGGACACCATAAAACCTCAATTGGGGTTTGGAGTTTCCCTAATAATAAGTTAAGGAAGTGTGCGAGAGAGAAAGCTCGGGCCGTGTCTTATCATAAAGAGAAAGGACGACATTAAAAGTTCATCTGGGTGTCCTTAATAATGGAGACTTTAAAGAAGTTCTTCCTCCAAACAACTTGAAGTGTAGAGGATTAAGGAAGATTGGGAAATAAAGTGGTGGTGATGGCGGTGGTGGTGGTGGAAGAAGCAGAAGTAATAGAGATGAGAATTGAAACGCTTCAAGAGTTTCCTTCTCTCTCCGTTGCACCCACCAGCTTGTCTCTCAACAACGCATACAACTCCAGCGTGAATACACATACACTTTACTTACTTAACTCTCTCCAGACATACGAAGAACGATGACATTTGTGTCTTTTCCCACGAAAGAAAATGTATCGTGTTGGCAATTTAGACCAAGATTATTTTATGCTAGATCACAATACATCCTTCTTCTTTCTCTCTCTTCAAATAACAAACGTCCTAAGATTTTCATACACGATTGTTTCCTACAAACAAAAACTCTCGAGGATATTTCACCCACCATTCTTCCACACTACGAAATTTTCTCATAAAATTCATACCAGAAAATATCTACTACTACTCTGCCCTACTAGTAGTGTATAAATCTTTCTTCGCACAGGTCACCACCACCACCAACAAACAAAAACTCTCGAGGATATTTCACCCACCATTCTTCCACACTACGAAATTTTCTCATAAAATTCATACCAGAAAATATCTACTACTACTCTGCCCTACTAGTAGTGTATAAATCTTTCTTCGCACAGGTCACCACCACCACCAGCACAATCAAACGCATACACACACACATGGATTCCAAAGGGAACAACGCTACATGATGAGAAAGATGAGGGCAGTGGTTTCAGTAAAAGTATTCAAGTATTAAGGCTACCTGCACGACGTTTCACTTCTGAGACCCGGTCTTCAGTTGCTCGGAAAGCTTGAGCCATCATTTCTCCAACTTGACGCTTGATATCCTCAGAACTCTCGAGTCCAGTGTAAATGGAGGGTCGCCTCAGCCACGAGGAACTACTGGCACCCTCACTCTGATCCGTGTGGGCAGTTCTGCTCTGCAAAATTCCCAGGGCTCTTTTTGTCTTCTCAACCATGCTGAGTATGCAGTTGAGCATCACATGAATATTCTTCCATTCATCCTCAGGGCCTCCTTTACAATGAAGCCCGTTCGAAGGTGTTCCTGGACCTTCCCTTATTGAGTCATGATGGTGTGACGAAGATGACGATGAATGGTTCAAGTGATGTTGAGATCCAGGTCCTGATGAAGTAAGACCGCCGCCGTACCCTGAGGATCCTCCTCCGCCAGATCCGTAGAATTCCCTGAAGTCACTCGTCGACGTGGCTGCAGATGCCAAAAAGAAGGGAGGCGAGAAGAGACTCCCAGTTCCATGATGTCTCTTTGGGGTGGACGAGTAGCCTGAAGACTCCGAAGACATGTCTCCATTCTCATAAAAGCTGGAAAACACGAAGAAACCCACAAAAGCGTCATTTCAGCAGTTCCACAAAAATTAATGAGAAGAACTAAACAAAGGTTAGAAGATTTGAGATGTGTGTCTAATAATAAGCCACCATCATCAGTTAGCTATCACATCACAGCCATCTCCAGCATCACATCAGTTAGACAAAAGGAAAGAGAAGTTTAAGGAAAGAAGGATAAGTTTAAGGAAGAAGGAGAAAGCAGGATATATATTAATAGAACAGCCAGCAGCAGCAGAGGAGATAGACGAAGAAGGAGTATGAAACTCAGCACAGATGGCTAATATCACTTTGGGAGGAAGAATATGGACGGAACCAACTGGGAACTGTCGGTCTTAGTTTAACTCAAAACACCACATGCCATGCATTTTATATATGCATGAACACAGCTGTTTGACTATCGTTTTTCATTTGTTCTCGTAACACTTTTTACTTTACCATATCACTTTGCTAGATCTGCTTAAGCTGTCTTTTCTCTAAAAAATTCACCAGTGCAGAAGAAGAATACTCACAACTACAGTCTGTTTTAAGCTTCTAACTTTAGCAGAGCAGAGATAGTCGACTAAGTCTGACCAAAACGCGGTGAAGCATAATACACGAGAAATAATGAGACTAATGAGACGCTGCCACACAAGATGAGATGAACAAAGCGTTACTATGTTATGCGTTTTAGTTTACATCATCTCGTCACATTAAAAAATATGTGATCTCTCGTTGAAGCTACAAAAAAACTCGATTAGTCTCACCTCTCACTAGCTTTTCTCTTTCCGGGTAACGAGAGATCTGAAGCTTCCGAGTGGAAAATGTCACAAGGTTCTCCAGGTGAAGATCCAGTGTCTATTATAACTTGCTCGTGGCCTTGTACGTAAGACAAGGGAGTCTGAAATTCCAAATTATACGTAGGGAGAGTGATGAGTCATTCATAATGAATGAAGTAGAAGTGTAGTCGTTAAAGACTCCTCTGAGGAAACACCTGCAGCCTCACACAAACTCAGAATCCTCACCTGTTTGGCTAATCGAGCGAGATGAGAGATCTCTCTTTGGAGCAAAGGTAGGTGAGCCCGTAAGAAAGGTAGCACGAAAGGTCTGAGGGGAAACGACGTAACTTCTTGGAGTGTATGGTGAAACTCCTCAATACTCAAATGTCCACTCTGGAGGAAAACAAAGTATAACAAGGCAATTAGTCCAATTACTCAAACTTCAAGCTGCCAGGAGAGAGAGAGAAAAGTTAGGAGGACGCACACAGTCTTTAGTGTGGTGAACTTGAAAGATGGAGTCACGAAACACACACGACTTACCACGAGATTGAAAACCAAGGTGCGAACCCGGTCGCCAACATCTGGAGAGATGTCACACCCGAAATGAAGCAATGTTCCAAGGAATCTCTTAATTTTAACGAGAAGTCGGGAATTCCCATGACCCATGGTGTCTATTTATACAAGGAAACATTCATATTATCTCGAGGAAGACTGCCACCCTCAGTTTCATCCTCTCTCATTTGACTAACTGCATCATTAGGCCCCCTTCATCGTTCTGCGGAGAGAGATGTTCGTTACAACTGTGTGGTGCTTACTTGGCGCAGACCCTCCTGAGGAATTATTGGAGGAGGAGGAAGACGAAGGAGTTCGTCCGGCAGAAGAAGAAGACGCAGAAGAGCCTGTGGTGACTGAGCCATCTCTGTCTCTGGGTGGTGGGGGTCCATTATTATTACTGCTGCTGGGGTGAGTCGGAGATGGGGTCCTCCCACTCAACAAAGCCCCATTTGAGGAGACAATTCCAGAGGGTCCATTGTTATTCTGGGCTGAGGTCGTGCTGTGTGGGGATGAGAAGTGGTGGAACGCAGCGAGAGATGAGGATGAATGAGAAAGGTGGGAGGAGGTGTTGGTGGTTGTGCTGGAGGAGGTCTTGTTAGTCGTGAGATTGACACTGGAGACAGGAGGAGAGGGTGACCCATTCCCTACGGCACCAGATGCCTTCGGACTTTCACTCATTCGATGGTGATGCGGCGGAAGTGGATGATGATGGTGGTGATGATGATGAGAGTTCTCCTTGCTCAACACTGAATAAATATAAAACAAACATGTTGTACGACACGAGTGTCAATATGATTCTTCTCTACAAGACGTCTCGCACTTCAGTACTTCTGGTTCGAGTCTTAAATTGTATATGAGAGAAAGCTAGCGGTGCGGTAGGAGGATTATGAACTGATATTATGGATGTCTTGGGCAAAGCCATACTGGTTCTACTTCAATCAAAGGTCTCCTCGTAAGTCGCAACATTAACGAAGTACATTTGGCATTTCCTCTTGTGGAGAGTGACAGGAGAGTGTTGAATGTATCTATGTGTGTGGAGGGAGGGACTATAGGTATATAGACGGAGTTTAAGTAAAAGGATAGTTGGACACAGTTGCTTTCACCACTCACAAGTGTTGGGAAAAGCTGGGACACTTAATATAGAGGAACAGCTTTCGCCACGCAGTCTTTCAACGTTTCAACTTTTGCTGAGAGCAACCCCAACTTTCGTTTGGAAGAAAGTGAGCCAGTTGCAGGTTGCAAGATGCGACTACACTATTGTATAATGCTGCTAGTAGGAGTGTATATGTATAGTGTGGTAGTGCAGTATTAGTAAAGCGGTGGACGGGTGTGTAGTGAGAGATTGCTAGCTACCTAAGAGAGCAGCAGATCCTTTAAGAGAGATTCTGTAAGTTGGTGAAGCGAATGGAGTAAACTGCGGGCGAGTATCGAGATATTCGAGATATTCGAGATATCGAGTGCCCAAGAGTCTTTGCAGAAATCTGTAGAGTCTACAAAACATTCTGGAGTAACGGGTTTAGGTAAACATTTTCTATTCCTCCCTGAAAATAATAAATCGAAAACATCTGCTTCTAATTAAATTCCATTTCCATCAGAAAACTTCTTAAGCACCTTAGTGCCATTTACTCAAAGTTCGAAGCTTTCCTACGTACCCACTATACATACAATTCCTCCTCTCGCTTCCTCTAGTAACTCTAGATAATCGCTTCCATTTGACTTTTCAAGTTGTTAGTCTCAAATTGCCTCCCTCAAGTTTTCCCATTCTCTCTTAATCCCGATTTTTGCCTGTTGTTTGCGAGAACTTCCTACAGTAGCAGCAGCAGCAGCATTAGACGTATACGTAGACATTCTCATTAGTCGGGTTCACCAGGCATGGAGCATAAATTATGGGTGTGTCTCAAAAAGAATTTGCACTTTGAGGAGAAAGAAAGCTATCCTGACTGCTTCTGACTACGAGGTTCTGCCTAACAAGTAAGGAGAGTGTGTGATGGGTTCTTTGTCTTATTAGTTTTAGTAGGGCAATGGGAATGTAAACGATGATGATGATGATGATACATGGTGAGCTTACGTTACGACATACACCTGTATTTTATCATCCATCCGGGGGATTGGGAAATGATTGTCAACACATGGGGAAAGGAAGAAGACTGCTTGAGCCCACATAGTCTTCTTCTTACGACTCCGTAAATAAATCGAGGTTGCACACACATTAGAAGGGAAAGACGATATATAAGTGAAGGTTGTGAGAGATCGGCGGATGGATGGATGATAGGAGGCTGTCGAAGAAGAGACACACGGAGAGATGGATCACATCTGGCATTTTACCATCAGACTTTTCCAGATGTCCCATCTCCCCACACACACACACTTTCATTCCAAATATCTCCACAACTTCGATGCACCAGCTACCAAGTCATTTTAGCAACCACCCGTCATCCAAAAACTATCCGTCCAATGCCATTATTATTGTAGTACACATATGTGTGTGTTCAATTTTTAATTGAGAACCCTGGATTCGCCATTCCAGCGATTTAGACGATCAGCGAAGGCTCATAAAAAGGTCGCACACAGCCCAGATTGTCCTTCCTCCTTCCTTTCTTTTGGGGAGTAATTCGTAGAATTGATTTTATTTCATAAATCCTTATCTTATAGATTTACACTTAAAAGTTTGGTGTGCATTTTGTTTCAAGAGAGAAGGACGGTATGAATGGGAGTGACATAAAGTATATAGTAACGATCGGGGAAAGTTGTGCAGTGTCTCATAAGGAGTCTCATAAATCAGTAAAATATTCTTCAATATTCGCCTACCAATTACTTCCGTTCCATTATAATTATTTACTCCTTCTCAGAGGCGTTCGATGATGAATTAGCTTGATTACTGCACCTGATACCTTCTCCCACAAGAAAGAGGTCTGTTTTGTCCATTCACTCCAGAACATTTTATCCTTGAGTAAAAGCACAGCTGCTGCTACTTCTACTACACTTTTCTTCTGTCTTCGTCTCGTTCGAAAGAACCCTAAGCCATACTGCTCCTGCTACTCATACACAGTCCTGGCCTCCACCATCGGCACATTATACTCTTTTTTTAATAAAATGCAGTGAAAAATGAGCTTGCCATTTTACAACTTCCTTGGCACTCAGTCAATTAAAATTTTGAGCGGATTCAAACCCCCCAGGATCGAAGTGTATTTATGCACTGCTCCGTGGAATGGGTAGTAGTAGTGTAGCCGAGTGGGGGTGCTTCTAATATGGTAAAAGTGATGATGAATTCGGAAGAGAATGCCGATAGATCCGCGTAAATCCCTAGTGGCTAGCTGAGAGCATTCTCTACTCTTTCATACTTGAGATGTCAACTGCAAACGGTCCGTTGTCATACAAATATTAAACTTTTCTTTCTGAAGTGACTCCCGTCTGTTTTTGAAGTCTAACCCGTCCAGAAACAATAAATGGTGGAGAGTGACCATTAGACGCAAACGTGCCAACAACATTAGGTGAACTAGATAAACTACTGCGCGAGAGACCTTATCAATGTCCCAAGATGTCATGGCTAAAGTTCCCTGCTTTCTCTTTCCTAGATATGCAAATTAACTTTCTTTCCTCAGCTATCTGTCATCCCCGAATAGGCTGCTGGCTCGTAAGCATCGTACAAAACGTGCACAAGCATTTCACCCAGCACATTGTTGGGAAGTGACGGATTGCTGACAGCAGTAAAGTATCTACAGGCAGGCACACTTAAACTTCACGAGGATGTCACCTTCCATTTAACACAGATTGTGTGCTATTGATGGTCAGCAAATTACAGTGTAGCCACCCCGCAATCTTTCATCGCATTCCTAAGTTCGCATTCACCAAGTAAAAGTTCTTTAGCCTAATCCGAGACTTTATTGGCCCATCACCAGCTTTTATTCAGTAGGAATAAATAATGGGGCCAGGTTTGGGAAAAGCTTGAGACTAACTAAGTGCATTATTCAGAACGTGGGAAGTTGGTTAACTAAGCTCTGGCTGGGTGAATAAATGCAGGGTTAGTTATATATCTCATTGTACTCATCTGCTTTGGACATCCTCATATCAAATGAGAATTCCCACCTACTTCTGCTCTTGACTCTTTCTCACTCGAGACTTTCAAACGCAGGAGAGAGGAAACAACTCTCGGAACACAACACCATAATATATATCTCCTCCGCCTAATTTCCTAAACTATCCAAAACACGCATCACCCAAGCCCCAATCTCTCCCGTTCAAGTTCACTTCACCTTATCCTTTCGGCCCGAATCAAACCTTTAAAAAACACTTTCTCTCTCCGCACACTTCCAATCTCAATTCCTACGTACAACAATGTTATCAAAACAGAATCAGACCACTCTTGTCCAGAAGCAGGTTTTTTCTCTGTGTGTGCTGGTGGACCACCGACTCAATTTATTCCATCCCACTTACTTCTGCACTTGAAGGGAAAATTTCATTTTGATCTATTCACCCTTTTTAAAAGGACGGATTGGAGCAAATACACACGAAGCACGTCGGGAGAAAGCTTTTGACCATTTTGACTAATTTTGACTTATTAATCAGGAATTGTTTGAATCTCAAATGCCAATCAGACAGCTTGACATTTGGCACTTCAAAGACCTCATTTACCTTAGCCCAACTGAGGAAATGCATTTCCTACTCCCTTTGTAACTTTATTTCAAAGAAAATTGTTTAATTGATAGAAATTAACTTGTTTCAGCTTTCGCTTTGTCCTTTTAACTTCAACAGCAAAAGTAAAGCTGTCTAATTTGTATGATTGTAGCAATTGTGCGGCTATCTCAGAACTATGTTAATTAATTTCTCAACCACTTTCTCAGAGGCGATCATTTGATGTACTACAATTTTAGAAAATAATCATTATTAAATCTCAGTTGTGATGTGCGATAGATTTAATTACACGTCATAGCCATCTAACACCAAGATATGAAATACTGAAATACAGTCACCGAGAAATAAATTGTTTACATTCATCTCGAATGGTATTTATGTTGTATTACAAGTAGATTATGTGTTACTGCGTCAGATATTGCGTCAATATATTAATACATACCGTAAACATCTAAACTGGCTACCAGCCTCTCGTGATTCGAAAACCAGTTAAAATATGAATTTCATTCAATGCTCCTGACACCTGATGTCCTGATATTCTAAGCACATTTCTCAGCAGCATCAGCAATTAAGTGCCCAGGCACCGACCATTACCGCAAATCAAATATTTTGAATCTGTACAGATAACAAGTTGAGTTAAGACAATGCAAACAAAACCACACGAAAAATGAGCTACAAAGATCAAGATCAAATTACAGGG
>JAQGAC010000729.1:0-19968 GCA_034696585.1 Isotomurus maculatus
ATTGCATACACGTTAACATCGAAGATTCCAGAAGTGTCTCCCTTTTTGTTGTTCATTCTGCTGGACATTCCATTGGCACTGGGCTCCGTCACTATCCTGTGTATTGACTTGGGAACTGACATGGTACAAACAGATTAGTCAACGAATGCACAAAATGAATGCTGACTGACGTGTAAATGTCCTAAGGTACCTGCAATCTCCCTGGCGTACGAGAAGCCCGAATCCGACATAATGAAGCGTCAGCCTCGTCACCCTAAGAAGGACAATTTAGTAAACGACAAGTTGATTTCAGTAGCATACGGGCAAGTAGGAATGATCCAAGCAGTCGCTGGCTTCTTCGTCTACCTCGTCATTCTAAATGAAAACGGGTTCCGGACGAGGGACGTCATCGGTCTCCGCAAAGGCTGGGACTCCATCGCCGTGAACGACTTGGAAGACTCCTACGGACAAGAATGGACGTACGCAGCGAGGAAGAAGCTCGAGTACACCTGCCACACTGCCTTCTTCGTAGCAATCGTCATTGTCCAATGGGCTGACGTCATCATCTGCAAGACGAGACGTCTCAGCTTGTACCACCAAGGAATGGAGTGAGTGCTCTCAACAATCAACCCTTCGCCAACAATCCCACCATTGTTCACCTCTGCCTTTCTTTCCTTCCAGCAACTGGGTCCTCAACTTCGGACTCTTCTTCGAAACTGCAGTCGCAGCCTTCCTGGCCTACACACCTGGAATGGACATCGCCTTGCGGATGCAGCCTCTTAAGTATCCCCATTAAAACTTAAGCATCCAATTCCCACCACACTTTCTAACACCGTCCATTCCCCATTCGTAGGTTTGTGTGGTGGCTTCCCCCAATGCCGTTTGCCGTGCTGATCATCGTGTACGACGAGATTCGGCGGTGGATGATTCGTCGCTACCCCGGCGGATGGGTGGAGAAAGAGACGTACTACTGAACCATCCCGCACTGCTGTAGCCTTTTGTGTAGAGAACCTCTGGAGGAGCCGTCGTAGCTGAATAAAGATGAGATTGGGAGAGAGCGGTTGTAGTTGCTTAGTGAATTTATTATTGTTGGTAACACATTTCCTTATGGCTATCACCTTAAGTGAGAAACAGATTATTACAAAGGAGGAGGGGTGAAAACGAGTGAAGAAGGTCATCTTTCACCAGGAGAAGATGAAAGAAGAGACTATGAGAAATAATTGTCGAGAGTGTGTCTTCATTGTTTCTTTGTATTGATTGCATCTTCCCATGAACAACAGACGCTGAGTCGCTACTCCTACCTACGCCAACCTACCGCCTACGTCTCTCCTCCCCACCTACGTCAAGCTAAACGTCCATTCAACAACGAAGAAAAAATATATCACTTTATTACTTATGAACTAATTGAAGGAGAGTGTGGTTGTGTACTCTAGAGATCATCAGTACTTCTTCAGGGATCCACCGTCGACCGTGTGTCTTCATGCACGCTAGCCTAGTAGTCTTAGAAGCTGAGAGAGAGAGAGAGAAGAGAGAGAGAGAGAGACGACTTCCTTAGTGACTAAGGGCGTGTGTGTGTCTACACTACTACGAGAGAGACTAAGAGACTAGGGGGGGTGTGGGGGGGGTGAGGAAAGAAACGGGGGTGGTGGGGGGGGCTCCTTAAGGCTGAAGAAGCACGAAGAATAAAGGCGGTGAGGAACTGATATGTGAACAGAAGAAGAAAAGGCGTCTCCTGGGGGAGTGGGCGGAGGTGTGGGCTCACAGCCCGAATCTCTTGAAGATGAGGTCCTTCCCTTTGGAGAGGATGGAGCCCTCAGCCGCGCCCCCCTCGGCGGTCGCGCCCCCACCGCCGCCAATGGCACTGTGAGTAAAGTCCGAGAACTTCTGCATGAGAGAGCCCGGCGCCTCCGTCAAGACACCCGGGAGTTTGCTCGTGAGTGGATTGGCACTTGTCGCGGCGCTGTTCGCTGTGCTCGTCACAGTGGCCGTCACTTTGGGCGCGGGGGGCTGGTGGTGCTGCGAGGCGTTGGGCGGCTCGGTGGTCGGACTGAATTCGGGCAGCACCGCCGGAACTCCGCGCACGTTCCTCGGGGCTCCTTGTCTGCTGGGCTCGGGTGGAGGGAAGTCGGAGTGGAGGTCGGAGGGCGGGATGGCGCCGCGGCCACGTCCGCCCGGGGGGTGTGGCCCTCCGCCTCTACCACCTCTCGCTGCCCCGCCGTAGCTGTTCCTCTGCAAGAGAAGAGAGACAGTGTGAGAGCAGGGAGGGGTGGGGGGCAGGGTGGGGTGGGGGGGGGTACGACAGAAGGTGGAACAAGTAAAGCTCTGCGTGAACAGAAGCGGCGGGGGGCGGAGGGAAGGGTAAGCGGTTGTGGAAAGAGAGTAACTTACCTCCGGATAAGAGGCATCTAGATTAGCAGCGGCGTACAGAGAGAGAGAGAGAGAGAGTCATAAAAAGAGAATATTCAGAGGAGCACAACATCAATGGGGGGGAGGGGAGGGGGGAGGGGTGGGTGGGGTGCATGACAAGCTGAGAGATGTCCGTATACTTCGCAGTGCACCTCGGGACCTCCCCCACAGCGCAAAGAGGAAGCACACCGCAAAGAGACATCGAAGGCACACCAAGAAGACTTGGGGGGGAGAGGAGGGACACGCACACTGGGAAATATAAACCATCCTCTCACAAGGGGGGTGGGGGGTAAGGACAGGTGGGGGGCACTTTAGCTCGACGTCCCACACTACAATACACACACACGTGTTTCATCCTCTCCACACAACCTACCTTTCCGCACTCCTCCGCGTCCCTGCGCGCCTCCCATCATTCCTCCTCCGTCGCGGGGGGGTGGGGGTGGGCCGCGCGCCCCTGGGCCTGGCGGACGGCGGGAGTCGGGACCCACACCGCCGCCCATTCCTCGTCGGCCGCCGCCACCGCCGCGTCCGTCGGCGTACTCGGCTGGAGCTTCGGTGAGGAAGTTGGAGGGAACGAGGCCGCGGACTCCGTTCAACTCGCCCATGAAGAACCCGTCGTCGTCCATGTCGCCGAATACTTTGATGATGTCTCCCGTCTGGAAGGACAGTTCGACCTGCACACACACACACACACACACACACACGTTAGGCCTTGTTCTTTGGGCGCAGGACAAGTCGGTAAGTTCCGCACCACCTCTGAGTCGACGTTGGGGGAGAGTTCCTGTGGGTCGTAGTCGTAGAGGGCGATCATCACTTTGACGGGGACGCTGGCGTAGATGTCGCCCCAGCGGTCGCGGCCCATGGCGCGGCGCTCCCGCCCACTCGCCAGCGGCTCTCCGCCCTCCTGCTGCAAAGAAAGGGAGATTCAGTGAGAACCACACCCACCGAGGAGTCGTGCGGAGGGAGGAGGCGGAATTACATTGAGCAGTTCTTGTGCAACCCTCTCGTCGTCGGGTGGAACCTCGGAGACCATGTTGCATGGCACGAAGCCTCTCCGTCCACCAGCCTCGCCCCAGTAGAAGCCGTCAGGGTCCTTCTCTCCGTATATCTGCACACACACACAGTCAGTATATACAGGGTATATCTATATAGTGAGTATATGTGTTAGGAGGGTGCCTTAATGATGTGGCCTTCGCGGAAGGGAAGCTCTTCTTCGCAGGCGTCGGGGTTGGGGGACATGGTGGGCGGGTCGTAGTCGAAGAGGGCGACGAACAGTCTGTGTCTGACTTCCGCGGGGGGCCTGGGTCCTGGGCGCGGGGGGCGGCCTCTGTCGTAGTAGTCGGGAGGGGGCTGCTTGGGGCGCGGGTGCTGTGCTCCCTGCGGGGGCTGCTGCGGTTGCTGAGGCAAATATCCTCTAGGCCGATCTTGCGGAGGAGGCGGGAGGGGTCCGGGCCGCCGCGGGGGTTCGGGGCCGCCCAGATACTCGCGCCCGTGAATTGGTCTCCCCACGGCGGCGTCTTTGTTCATGTCGGGGATGTCAGGGGTGCGGAAGAGGTTGAAGGAGTTCTTGAGGCGGTTCTTGATGTTCAGGCTGCCTATCGAGGGCAGTGGCATGTGGTAGCCCGCCATGTCGCGGTCGCTGAAGCTCTCCTCGCCTTCGCCCAGCAAGGGAGGCGCGGGGTGTCGGATTCTGGGCTGGCGACGCGGATCCATGCTGTTCTGGTTGGGGAGGTTGTGCCGCTTAAGTCGAAGTACTTGAGCAGGGATGGGAATGGGAATGGAGTCGGAGGAGAGGCTATCACGAGATTTGGTGCGAACTGTGACTTGTCGGGGGATGATTCCTTGGAACCTGTTCAGGTCCAGCAGAGCGTGGTCCCCTGCACAAACAGCCAGCGTCATCATCTTCTCTCACCACAGTTTAAACGTGTGCTCACCCGAAGGACTGTCGATCTCCAGAACCTTCCTGCCGTCGGCAAAGACGGCGTAGCCCGTGACGACGGCTCCGTTGGAGGTGCCGGCAGCGACGGGGTGCCAGGTGACGAGGATGGTGTTGTCCTGTGGGCCTGGCTCCACGGTGACGTCGATGGGAGGATCAGGTAGACCTAAACATCCTCAGGAAGGGCGAACAGAATTCACTATCTCTGCTCCAATCTCCACGCACACTCGAATTGTGAGAGTTACCTTTCGGAAGAGTTTTGAATTCTGTGTGCGCCGACAACTTCTCCATCTGCTTGCTGCTCTTCTCGTCGAAGTGAGGCGCTTTGATGTTCTTCGACCGCACCGTCACTCGGTACGTCGTGTTCGGAGTCAAGCCTGTATACATATTTCAAATTTTGAACTGCCCGCCATTTAAGTGGGGTGTGTGTGGGAGTACCTGTGATGGTGTGTCGGTAGACGCCAGGCTTCACTGTCCGCACTTCCACGTTGTTGACGCACACCACGTGTTGGTAGTTGGAGTTGGCTGGAAGCCACGAGATCGCGGCGGAGGTACTCGTCACACCTGTCGCGCGAATGCACGACGGCGCCAGAGGAGCGTCCTTCCCTATGACCATCGTGCACGCTGCGTCGCGCGATGTTCGTCTGTTTGGCGTCACGGCTCTCACGCTGATCCGGTGGGGCTACACGTCCAGAGGGAACCAAGTTAGAAGGGAGGGAGTGAGGGTGGAGAAAGCTGAGACTCACTCTGTTGCAGTCGACTCCTTCGACCAAGGCTCTCGTTCTGTCAGTCGCTTTGACGGTGCAGCGGAGAAGGCCGTTGACGTAGACTTGGTAGGAGTCGACGGTGCCTGGCGGGGAGTCTGGGGGGTTCCAACCGATGAGTATGCTTTTGTTGAGTTGCCGTTCGAGTGTGAGTTGGACCGGTGGGGGCACTAGCACCGAGAAGAATACGTCTATTAATACATAGTGCACCGCGTGTTACTAAATCACTAAAGCATTCTGGGGGGTGTGGACGCGTTTTCTCTGTGAAAGTGTTGTTAGTGAGTGGGGAGGGGCCGTACCGTTTTTCTCGGGGTCGCCGTCATCGTCGATGATGTCTTCGAGGTCCAAGTAACCAAACTCCTCTTGACGTCTGTGCATGAGTTCCTCTGTGCAGACACAAACATTCTCAGTTAAGTTCCCTCTAAGCAGTTCTCCAGCCTCCAGCCTACAGTCTCTAGCTAGCTGTGTAAGTGAAGCATCCAAATGTCTCTATGGAGGAACTATGGTAGCCTAGTTTTGTTAGTGTCCAGGTCACAAGATACCATAATTAGCGGTAGTAAGCAAACAGTCACTGGATTGTTAGTTACTAACAAAAGTAAGCGCTAGAAGTCTTCTCAAGTAGAAAGGCGAGAACTTGGGAGTTCTAAGGGATGATAGGAGAGAGGGTTCTAAAGTTGGGTTTGATTTGAGACGAACGCACAGCCCCCAAAGGTACTTCTACGATACACTACGATAGACGAGAGAGAGACGAGAGACGCTAACGACAGACAGAGACTAAAGTTGAGGGACACGAGGAGACACAGAGAGGAGGAGGCTACAAGTTGAAATGTGGAGTTAAAATGGAGATATTCGACGAACCTTTCATCCGGAAAGCTTCTTGCTGATTGCACACCAAAGGGGGCAAAGTTCTCTTAATGCGATTCTTGGTCTTAGCTATATACAGAAATGAAGACATATGCAGCAAGACACATAAGATCCATGCAGTGGTAACTCAAACTGATCTACTTGTCATCTTGGCTGCCGAGTTGCAGGCACAAATAATAAAGAGTGAACGGAAAGGACTCTCGAGTGCACTCGAGCATTCTTCGCTTCAACAATGAATGGGTATCATTTTTACCTATGATAAGTCGCTGAGACTCGTCCCCTACGTCGCGAGAGTAGTCGAAGTCCAGGAGGGAGGTGGATAAGCAGTCCTCGGCGTCCTTGATCCCCAGAACAACCTGTTGGTGGAACTCAAGCAGGTCGTCCCCAACAAGTCTCTCCACGTAGTTCGAGGGGACCAGCCCCTTCCTCCCGTCCAGCAGCTCGCCATCCAAAAACCCATCCTGTTCCAACACCAAATTCAAATCAGCAACCACCAACCAACAACCCTTGACCTACAGAACTAGAACTAGAACAAATCCCTCTACTGCCATACACGGGAGGAAATAGTTGTTTTCAATAAGAGAGGAATAAAATTAGTGGGAAGTGGGGCAGTAGGGAGGCTGCCAGGAGAAAATGAAAAACGCTCATCTCCCAATAAATAAGCACTCCTCGGGTTCTAATAAGTCTCTAGTGCTCAATCTCCTAGCTCCCCGTTTGATCTATTCATTTCCGCAATCTCCATTCTCTCTCCTCCATTCCGCTGAGGTCAAACATATTTAATTTCCATTCCAATCTCAACACAATGTTCCAATGTACTAAGGATATTAAGTTTCTCCTCACTGCGTGAAAACACACGTTCGTAAAAGCAATCCTAAATGGAGTCTACGACTACACTCTCATTTAATCACTTGGCGTGTAGGACATCGAATCAACATACTTCCAACCCTTCCAACATTCGCCAGAGATTCTATTTGTTTCTTTATTTCCACACACACACACAACACACACAGGTTATGTTTATACGTGGATTCTACTTATCTTACACACACACTTAAATTTGAAACGCAACTGCATGACTGGAAACAACTCACTTACACGGGGAGGGAGAAGAGCTTAGAGTGAACTCCAGTTCAAAGGGAGCTAAGATCATGAGATTATGAAACTAGATTTTGAAGCAAGTCTCAAAGAAGAAGAGAAAGGAGACTATCTTCGGTAGAAGCGATTGAAGTAAGTGTGCATATTGAGAGAAATGGAGGCGAGGGAAGAAGACGTCGTTGTATTTGTGTGTAGTTGTGGTGTGGAAATGTACTAAAAATAAGAAGGAAAGTGGCTACAGGTGAAAGCACACAGGAGTGTACTTTCATAAATTGGTAGCCATAATTTCCTCCTTGTTTGAGGAGGAAAACATCATTTGACTGTGTGGGAAGCACATGGATTTATTGTGAGGGTTCTTTCGTATGATTATATGATGTTTTGAGCTCTTTAAAGTAAGAAGCCTCGTGAGTTTTCCTCACGCTCGCTCCTTCTTCTTCTTACACCACTTCTTTATTGCTTGACTTGCTTTCGTTCTGCCAGTATGCTGCATTAAATTTGTATGAATTCGAACAACGAACCTCATCCATGCTTCCCCAGACGAGGACGTAATCTCCAGCATTCAGACTCAATTCTGCCTCCGGGTTCTCGTTTGGCGACTGATGAAACGGGTCGTACGAGTATCTGCAAAAATGGACAACAAATCTCATTTTATTGAGTTGCAAACACAGAGAGTCACGCCGTGAGTAACAGTCTCTCTCTGCTGGGACCACTCAGCGGATTTAAACTAGTCTCGCGAATCAATCGGGTGTTATTATTCCTTGTGGGTGAAAGGTAGATATTTAGAAATGCATAATAATATGTAGATCGAAGTATGTATGCATGTGTGTACTGTGATGCGTTAAGAAGATGTAGAAGCTAGAGAGAGGGAAGAGACAGACAGGCAGGCGACGAGGCAGGTGTGTAAGAGTAGACGGAGGCCAGATATGACAGATGTAGCAACTTGGGAGGTTGTGTAAGGACTCTCCTGTTGCTCTGTCCTCCTTTCCCCAGGAGATGAGGAATAAAAATGCAATTGAGTTCACACAGAATGTAATTTATTTCACGTGGCGTACCTTGCGATGTAGACGAGGCAGCGTCCTTTCCCAGGGATGTCTAGCATCTCGGCCCCTTTGGAGCCCGGCAGATGATGGTGAGCTTGCTGCTGCTGGTGATGGAGTTGCTGCTGGTGAATCTGCTGTTGTTGCTTCGTTCCGTTGAGGATTTGTTGCTGAGGAAGATGTTGAGCAACGCCGACTACTGCACACACCCAAACTGATTAAGAAGGTGTCAAGGAGGAAGTGGGTTGTTTGCTCTCACCAGTTTTATTATCGACATGAGCGGTTGTGATGATGGTGGGGATAGTGATGGACTGAGGTTGGTGGTGAATCATCCCCTGTGGGAGTCCTCCTCGCTGTCCTCCCTGCTGCTGACTTTGGGTAGGTTGCATATTTGGTCCCTGGGAATGAAATACAGTGCCAGCAGGAACGACAGAAAAGAAGTTTGTAGGTAGAACTGTAGCTATGGGTTGAAACTGAGGTAGAGTAGCACCGATGTTTTGGAGTCCTCCAGAACCACTTCCTCCAGAGGGGAGCATCCCTGAGTGGCTCTGATGGTGGTGGTGGTGGTGGTCATACAGTCCGGACAAGTCCCGAGATGTACTTCCTGAAACTGTGGTCCAAACAATCAGCACATTCAAATCCACCTCAACTCCTCAACTCTCAAAGCTCTTCTTCCATTCACATCAACCAAGCAATTGTCCTCCTGGAGACTACACACTTCAATTACCACCGACTGGATGGAGAAACCCTTACGGCACTGCAAAACTTTCATTCCTTTCTCAACTACTTGACCTACATTCAACGTTTCTTCACAAGACTTCACGCTCAATACAAATCTTTAACCAAAGTTTACTCTACAATGTTAAGTCATCTGCAAATACGAATCTCTCCATTGTTCTGAACACTGATGCTGAGAGTAAGATTGAAACACTGTCTCTCTCACTTAAGTCATCAAATCAAATCTGGAGCAGTCAGTCACCTAGTTTCCATCCAGTACGATGTAAATTGGCGATTTCCCACAGAAAGAATAAGGAAACTGAGAGATCAACTCATAGATTTACAACAACATAGCTTTGGTCTGAATTTGTTTGTGCAAAAGAGTCAGTCAACAGCAATACCAATGATCAATTGAGGTGAACAAGTCTTACGGGTTTAAAGGGTACTGATGCTACACAATAACAATTACACAGCGATAGAAAAGTGAATCCACACTAAGTATTTACACTAAAAAGGCATTTAGAGCTACATTTTAGGTTCCATAATGCTACAACACGCGGATAGCAGCAGGTTATGGAGACACTGAGAAGGCAGGAGGATAGTACGAGTGAAGGGATAAGTTCTTAAAGGTAGGACAGTTAAGTGCCACATAAAGAAGGGGTAACAACAATAAGAACAGTGACCGTAACAATGAAGGGTGTAATTGAGGGAGTATAGTGTTGGATATATAATCAAATTTCTAGTCCGCAGAGCTATTTCAAAATGTCTATTTGCACTGCATAATTCGTATGAGTTGTGCCTACACACATATTATGCATCTAAGGTTCAACTGCGACTACTAAACTTCGATGGCCTCGATTCGAAAGTACGACTACTACTCTGTGGACTCATGTGGTCGGTGTACAAAGTTACCCGTCATGAAAGGGAGTACTTTCTCTAACATGTGTAGAGTTCCTTTATCCTGAATCTAATTAGGCAGAAGCCTATACGATTTATTAAGTGTGTTCTAACCCTAGCGGTTACAGAGTTGGTACACTACCACATCATCGGAGCAAGCAGCGTCTAGCGAGTAAGTTGGTCGTGGGCTGAAGACTGACAAAGAGAACTTTCTCCAGCCTCCTTCTTCACGTTAAAGAAGGAGGGAGGAGAAAAAGCGAGTGTAGTTAACCACTTTGATAGAATATGTTGTGTCGGGTGGACGTATGGAAGAGTAGCATTAGGTAATATGTCTCTTACTTTCGGGTTCATCAATGTGATCGATTGTGATTTTTGGAACGTGGTATTTCGACGATGATGGTTTTTTGGGTAAAGTTCGTCTACGAGGTGCTGGCATGTGGCCTTGCGGCGGATGGGTGCTAAAACGAGAGCCACAGACTGCGAAAACAATGAGACAATCCCAAAAACGATAACAATTAAACAACAATCAGTGAGCATTACATAACCATTAGCAGAGCATGCTTGGTGCGTCAATTATAATGGCAAAGTATTCAAAGAGAACGGAAGTAAACGAAAGTACGCTTTAATTGCTTCGTGATACATGAGGCGAATAAAATGTCAAGAGGTCTTGACGGTTTCATAAATTTGAAAGAGGGGGAGAAACAGACGCTTTGCAGTACGATTAAAAAGTGAAAGAAAGAAAGGATGGAAGTGTAGCAGTTTGAAGAAACAGAATTATAGAATTAAGTGGGGACTGCAGTGGGGAAAGTGAATAATCAACGTACAATAAAGAGAGAAGAGATAGTCATTCATAAAGTGAAGAGGGATTGAAGGATTGCAGAGGGGGTAATTATAGAAGCGGAAGTCCTGCCAATCTACAGTGACTTTTTAGTGTGTAAACGAATGTAGGCAGGTGATGTGGGCCTGTCTGAAACGAAAGAGGCGAAACGAAGAGAACATCAGAGGCTATTGAAGGAAGACTCACCAGCATTCTTATCTAATTCAGCTAAAATCTTGTTATCCTGTTGGATTTTGGCTATGATACGTTCGATTTCGTGATTTGAAGCGATAGGGTCGTCAAATTGGAGAGACTTTTGAGAGAGGAGTGAGGCTCTGGACTTGTTGGAGGATGTGGTAGTGACGTGCTGATGGTGGACACTCGAGGTTGTCACCTGGGTCAGGTCGGTCACGGAGGTGCTACGCCTCAGACGCTTCCTACCGTGTCTCAGAGGAGAGAAGCAGGATTTATAGGTCCGCGGAAGCGAGTGTGACACACCTGTTGCGACAAGCGAAGGTGAGAATTACAGTGTCAGATCAATTCCTACGTATCGACTTTATTACCCAAGAAGTACAACAGCAACCAATTCTTTACACATGCAAGAAACAACTCATCAATTAATTAGAAGCATCGATCTCCTCTGCTCTGTCTCCCACATTCACTCCTACACACTCGCACACACAATCACACCTGCTCTGCTCTTCATTCCTACTTGTTGTATCCTCAGTCCTCTCAATTATACAAACGCAGGCCTCCTTTGCATATCATCCCATCATTTTTATGAATACCTGAAATCCACCAGCAGGTCCTCATTTGCCCCTATCACACCTAACCTAATTCATACAGCATTTCTACTCCAAATCCAACGGGTTCTGTCCATCCTCTCTCAATCCCCGAGTCTTCTAAACTCTAAACCATTCTCAGTTTGCATTTAAATTAAAAGATTTCCAACTTCAATCCCACACACGACTTAGCACACCCATTTAGATTCAAATGAAGCTAGGAAACCAAAAAGATTATTTTCTGTAATGAGTTCTATTTCTTTATTCAAATCATAAAACCTACTACCAACGCACGGGCCTGTCGCACGTCTTTATTTAACCCGTAATGCCCGTTTAACTCGGATTCGGATTCACAAAATTAACAATGCACAGTAATTTCTTTCCTGTACTGCTCATCCTTTCAAAACAAAAGCGTAACTAAATAGCTTCACGTTTCCTTGTGTCTTGCACGTGAAACTCAATTCCAAATTATGGATGATGTAACGCGTTTTATTTATGTCCTAGGATGTCACTAAGTGTACTGTGTACTGCGTACAATGAAGAATTCATGATTCCTGCACGTGAATTTATCAGACTCGAGTCCTGAATTTCTGCATGAAATGTTCGATCAGCGCAATACAACGTGAGCAGTGTCAATTGGTTTTGGATAATTGATTTACCTCCCATAAAATCAAATTCAGGCATAATGCATAACTCTATATGTACGAATTTAACAAATGAAACTAATGACTGCTACAAATTAGTCTCATTACTCTTTGAAAGCAACGTCCGCTAGTCGCTAGAAAGCTAGTGCCACTGTCGTAAGCCTTTGTAACTAACAAGTTCACAATCTTAGTTGAAAAACCTTATAGTCTGTTTCAGAAGAAATCACACACTGAAGTATTGTACGTGCATATATTACATAGCCCCAGTCCTTAAGTAGGAAGAAGAAAAAAATATGTACAGGCTAAGAAGTTGTACCTTAACTTTCTCCATGAAAAAAACTGGAGAGAATAAAGACAACAGAGTGCAAAGACATAGGGACAGAAGAGGACGTCGTTTGCAGAACAGGTCACAGTGTACCCCTACGTGCTAAAAGACAGTGACTAGTCACTGTACTGTGTGATATGGTTTCAGAGGAACAACTGCGGTGGACTTAAATCTATTGAGATTGGAAAGTGGAATGTGTGCTGAGTAAGGCGTCAGATTTTACTGGATAACTCTGTGTGAGAGTTTGCAGAAAAGAATTGTCGTGCAAACTCTACAGGAAGATTTATCAAAATGTCATTTACACGTCTAATAATCCCTAAATGCTAGCCAGGGATTTTGTGAAACACTTCTATCATCTATACAACCATATAGCCATCCTAAAACGGGTTGGTTCTAGTTTTCTTAATCTTAGAATCTGAGTTTGCGAATAAATTGTACGTTCAGTAAGTATCTGTTGCATATCTACTTTGAAATCTCTACTAAAGCCGCACATTATTGTACCTGGTCTCTTTACTATTTCAAATTGGTTTGCACTCTGTTAAATGAGTACAAGTATAACTCACGATTAGTACTATATGGAAGTATTCCAATGACTATAGCCTATTTAGTTTCTACTATATACGAGATGTAGGTTCATGGAAGACTGCGAGCCATGATGGAATATGAGGAAATGTATGTTAATTGTGGCTTAGCTATATACGAATTTGGAAAGCAAACAAGGCAGATATGAAGGCATTCCATAACTGGATATGTGAGAGAGTGAGTTTTTCGTGTGGCTCACAGAGCAGTTTCTCGTATGAGTCGTTATTTGAGGCACACACATATACTTCCAGGTGATCATCGAGCGAAATTAAAAGGCAGACGTAATTTACGAGTTATTAATCAATCTACCTCTTGAGTATGCTCCAGGCGATTGATACAGGGAGTGTTGTTGCTGCTCCAAAATAGCATCCAGTGAAGGAACTACAGGAGTGGACAGTGCCGTAGTACTCTCTCCGCGACTCAGAACAGAGTCTACACAGCATCATGGGAAACAACAAGACATTTAGACCTTTAGTGTCCCTTCCTTTCCCACATTCATTTCAACAAGCTTTCTACCTCAACTACAATCTACAGCTTTCACTAATTTGCAGCTCATTCTTTCCTCTACTTGATTTCACTACACCTTGTGCATTCATTTAAAATTCCTAAATAAAAACTACACGTGAAACACACAGAGACAAATGAGCCCAGAGAATAATTAAGATGTTTCAATAGGTAATACTTTTATTATCTAATATGTGTCTAACTGTCTGACTGCATGGAAAGCACTTGTCCAATGAGGAGACGTAATCTCACAACAGTTCACTTCTGGACATGTCTGCGTGACTTGGCCTATTTCTAAAGCTCAGACGGAACACAAAATGCACTAAATCGAGCATTGCACCCCTACTTGACTTTTGTGTCCTATTCAATGAGAATGATTTCATGTCTTTTAGTTGTAGCAACAAGCAGTGTAAAAAACTTGGGAGTACTAAGTTAAGAGGAATCTTACGAGTTGTCTAATATAATAATGCAACAGAAATAGACTCCATTCTTAGAATACCTAGTAATGACCTAGTTCAAGACGAATCAACGAACGAAAAAATGAAAGAGAAGCCCAAAAATCTATTCTTCTTTGAGACAAAATGCAGCCACAACCCAAAAACACTTTTCCAGTGAAAGTGGTTGTGTCGGTTGATGTAGTGGTTATTGGTAACTCGACTCTACTCCCGTCAACTAGAAGAACGAAGCTTTTCCTTTAGTTACTTCCAGACCAGTTTTTGTGCCTTCTGTAGACGTCTCGACGTCTGCACGTTCAATATTAACCGTTGATAAATGAACAACTGCATTTCCCCTACTAGAGAACTGCCCATCAATATTTAAATGTAAGCTTATGAATGGATCAAAACTCTAGTTAGGAACTGGGCTTGAGTGTCGATTAAATAAGTCAATACAAAGGTTCGCTCAAAAGATTATGACTACCAGCTACGATAAGGTCGTAGCCTTTCAATCCAAAATACTTCTCGGTCTTGTGAACGTGCAGTGCACTGCTTTTGTAAGTCTACGGGAGTTGAACAACAAATTATAAGGTAACAAACCTCTACTTCAACTAACTACTTTCCACAAACTGGAAGAAAGAATTTTTGGAAAAGGCACCTACAAAATTGTAAAGAAAGGTGGATACCAAATCCAGGAACAGGAATATGTACGAAAAAAACAATGAAAATGATCGACAGATCAATCTGAGCTGGATGAGCCCTCGTCAATTTGCTCTAGCGTCTTGTCTCAAATTCCAATAATAGTTGGGACAACAACACAGTGAAAACCTTATTGCCTCATCATCACTCTCATGAAGTCAATACATATAGAGCCACTGAGACACGACGCATACTTAAGACGACGGCATGATTGTATAGAGAGAGTAGCAAACGGGTTATAGACAAATGGAAGCCTGACCTGGAGTTGAGCAAATGGGGGAGTCCGGTGGGGAGTGGCCGAGAGAAGAATGTCGAGATGAAGAGGCACGAGCAGATTGCTGAGATCTTTTTAAAGACGTGAGTTCTAACATCAACTCTTCATGGCGAACATTTTGAAGTTCGGTTTTCTTTTCCAACTCACGGATTTTGGACTAAAAAGACAAGTGGAATCAGAAATTACTTAATGAATGGGCAGTCTGGTGTCTGCTCAACCAAGTGGGAATCTGAGATGCTCGTGTATGATGCTACAGATTAAAATGGGGAGGGATGTGTGTATGAGGAAATAAGAAAAAAGACAGAGCGACTGAAGTAAAGTGTTAGTAAAGAGGAAGAGTATTATAATATACTGGGATGTAGTAGATAAGTGAAAGGACCCCCAAGTGAGACTTGAATCTGTTCACGTCATTTAGACGCAGAGGAGAGCATTTGAGATTTGTCGGTTATGCGAAGAAGTAGTTGAGGAATGTTCATCAAGAAGGGAAAGCATGGAGAGTGGAAAAGTGAGAAATAAGAGACCTGCAGTGCCTCAATAGTATCGGATGATTTCTTTTTGTCACTTTCACCGATGAGATTGAGAAGGCTGACCTCGTCCTTCTTGTCTCGCAATAGAGCCAAAGCTTCGGCATGTTGTCTCTCGAGTTCTTTCCTTTGTTCTGACGCTTCACGTAATTGCTACACAACAACCAATAATCGCACCAATTTAATTAGAACCTCACGGAAGGCACAAGTTGTGCCCTAAACGACAGGCCACACGGTAAAGATTAGTAAGGGAAACGTACGGGGGGGAGTTTAAGGTGCTCGACTTAAAGTACATGCTAAACGAACTAAAGATACAAACGATGGAGAAAGTATATATGAGAGTATAAGGAGAGGTATAAGCGAGTAACGTAAATGAACACACAAAGAAAGAAAAAGTGAGGCACGTACACGATTCCGTACCTTCAAAATTGACTCCAGGTTGGAAACTTATCTGGAGTCAGCCCAGAAACGGAGGGTATTCCTTATCAAAATTTCCAATGGCAGCGTTTCCGACTCCACCCACACCACCGTTCCTTTTCGAATCCAGCGTCACTCTCCACTTCTTGTGTCATCCAAATACTTTACCACCAAGCCTTACGCAAAGGTTTATTGTGTCTGTCTGTCCCTTTCTCTCGTTAACTTCTTCAGTCTGCTACATCGAGACTGATATTACTTTTACAACTTTTGATTCACCTGCACACAAGACCAACGAGTACATTGACACTCCTTTCTGAGGGAGAACAGAAGGAAAGGCGCCTTATAGTAACCTTCCTGTGAACCGGTCACACCCACTGGGAACTTACATGGTCAAGAGACGAGAACTGGGGGCGTTTAGTGATCAATTTAAAATGTGCAAATTGACTCGCTGGTGAACATTGTTAAGTAATGAATGGTAGTCCTCGTGTAGTTTTGATAGGACTCGTTGGGACCCAACCACTGCATGCCTGCTTGTTACACTAAAGTGGCAATGGGTTGAGACTAGCTAATATGTACGGGAGGTGAAAACTCCGAGACAGACTATATACACGCGAGTGACTCCTATATATCTGTGAAACCGAAGACTCGGGCCTGTTTGCGATATCACACACACACAGGCTCGAGTAATGATGTTACGGCAGGAAAGGAAAAGCCTTTGGTTGGAGCCTCCTTTCTCCACGTATCTTAAGAACTTTCCTCTGAGTGTAGACTCAGTCACACGTTGCCACGAGTGGGAGGGAGGAACTCAGACTCGTACGAAGGACCTTACAACTATCCTGCCTACAAGGGAGTGAAAGGAGTGTAGGTCACAATTGAGGCAAAGCTGGGAGTCCGAAGAAACCTCGGGACAACTCTCTAACACGCGGAGGATAGAGTGGTGCAGAGGAGCTGGCATCGTCCCTACGTTCGCAAAATTCTACGCAACCTAAGGAAATCGATAAGAACGGTTGCAGTAGGGAGAATTCGGGTCATGGGGAGAGACACGAGTGGCAATGGGGGAGTCTGTCGACGGGACACACGCTGCCACCGCCCCGTCTCCCCGCACCCCGTCTGTGGATGCCCCCACCGGGCAACACGCAATCTCACTCCGACTTTTCCCCAGTGAAAGCTACCCGAACACCCCCACCACTTTCTCCCATTCGTCTTACCTTTTCATTCTCCGGCCGTCTTCTTTTACTCACGCCGAAACATCATCATGCATCATCCCAGCCATTCACTTTCACCACAATAAGACAACCTTCGGCCACCCTCCTACTTATCTCTCATTGCAACTCGGTCTTCCCAAGAATAGAACTTCTTTCCAAATAGTCATCATATCATTACTCCAATAATCACCAGCACACAGGCCTCCGTCCGTTAGATATGTCTCCACACACCGACGATCCCCTTCAGGACTCCACTTATTACAGCACACAAAACGTCCTCCACACCAAAGTCAATCGTACGGTTTACACAAATGATTATACTCCGCTTCCTTCCGTCCGGTTTCCAATTCTACCTCTATCTTTAACGTCCACCATTCTTTACCATTACTCCGGACATTATGATGACTTTCTCCTTCACTTTCCTCCTCCAAAAGTTTTTGATTGTGCTTTCTAGAACTATCTTCAAACTAAAGGTAACAATACGAGGCCACACAGATGATGGCAGCGATCATTTTTGTAATCAAAAGTCACCGACTACCGCCCATATATATTATATATATATATATATATATATACTAGTCTCTCACATTCCACAGTCTTCCTTATGAGCTTACATGTACTTTCACTAGTGGCTCACTCCCACTCCTTTTATCTAACACTTTCACCATCTCCCAACAAACCAACGGTGGATCAACTTTTGCCACACCACAAATGCCTACAGACTGGCCTTTGACTCACGTCTTAATCTGTCTTTCTCGCCCAACTCCACACACGCAATAAGTGTTTTACTTTGAGGCGTGTGTAAATGTTGTTCTACTGCACCAGGAGTGAAGAAACTACTTTTATCTCAGTGGATCTGATGGCACGAAGAAGTTGACTTTAGATTCACTAAAACATACACACAGTAATAATGTAGATGGTTCGTCTTAGATCTTCCTGCAGAGATGTAGAAGATGTAAGAGTCTCAGAAGAAGTGACATGAGGAAAGGCACTTGCAGCAAAAGTCACAGCAGTCTGGTGTCTTGTGAGGAAAGTATGCATACGATGGACGATATGGCACAGATTCTATGTGCACCAGTAGCAGCACAAAGACGACCAAGCACAAAAAATTACTGAGTATTATGTCGCAGAAGATGAAATCTACTTGAATGTAATATTAAAGTATCTGTTCATTCTTAGCCAGGCTTGCTTTCCTGCAAAGTACTCAAGTTACCGACACTTATTGAGTGGAGAAAGAAAATATTGTCGCAACCTCATCTAAAAGTCTCAAAGTTAAATAAATCCGGCGTGAGACGCATAGACAGAGAGTAGGAACAACCGACACCGGAGAAACTTTCTCCCTCCCCAATTTGCGGATAAACTACAATACTACAAACTAAAACACAGTGCTCTTTGATAAAGTAGTATAGTAGTACTAACTTCTCACATCATGGTAACTGTTAAACTGCATCCATTTATTTTAGTTTCTTCAAGTGAAATTTTGCATGCAAATGAATCGTCACTGCCCATGCGGCTCTACAGCACGTTTGTTCTTGCCTTTTTGTTTCGCCCACCCGTATCTACATCTACGAGTACTTTCACTACACCATCGTACACTTATAGTGGCTTCCCGATTCAAATATTTCGTGCAGATTAAATCGCTCTTCGTGTTTCATTAACCCTTTCATAAGTCACACTTTCCCCTATCCACTATTGTTGTCCTTTTTCTGTAATTTAATACTAAACAAGGAGTGAACGTACATAAAGCTGATTCGATTTCTGACTAGGTAGGGAATATTTTTAGGCACGTAGAGGAGTCTTTGCATCTCCATTCCATTCGTATCTAGCCATGTTACCCCAGAGCGGTATCTCACCCAAGCATCTATCTACTATTCAATGTATTCAGCGATGAAAGTAATTTTACTGTCTCCTACTTTGTCCTTTCAGCTCGCTTCCTGAACTCCATAATGTTCTCCTCTCTACTGCAAAATTTGACGATGCAAATGATATTCTTGAGTCAGGATTCCCTTTGACTGCGATAACAGACTCCTCCATCTCCATTTCCCCCTTTCGTTAGAGACACACATCCTCGCTTGTCTTTTACACATTTTGTAGGATCGTCGCAGTTTAAGGAACTCAAAGGATTGACTCCAGCAGAAACGAGAAAAAATCATAGACATGGTACAGAGAAACACAAGGAGGAAGGAAGGAGATGGGCAATCTTGTTTTCGCTGAGCTTCAGTTAGCTTTGTATGTGTTTCGCTGTCTAATCGATAGATTCTCCTATCACTTTCTTCTTAAAAGCTTCTATAGATAGGAACAACCATATACTTTCTCTTAGACGGCTTAAGCACTATCAGATTTCCCGAGTTTTGCAGGTTGCAACAAGAGTTTTATGGTCATGTTTCCCAAACAGGAATTGGATAATCAAGATGTTGAAGCAGATATTGCCAATAATGCATGGTGTAACAACCGGTGTAAAATTGCGATAGAGAATCTAGCTGTCATTTATGAACTCCCTGACACCATTTTTACCTTTTACGAACTCGCTACTAAAACATTTTATACTGGCTCAACTGGCTCAACCATCTATGTGAAATGTGAAGCACGCAGGCATCCAAGTCTTTGGCTGATATTCGAGCAACAGCATAAAAGCTTCTTTCCACCATTCATCAGCCCTTTCTCTCTCAATTTTTGAACGTGTAAAAGTTTAAGCAATAGCAACAGGGATATCCATATGCGAAGTAATTTTTAGATCAGGTAGATGTCTACCAGAATGCAAAGCTTATCGCTATTAGAAAACGACTACTACTATTTCAAGATATCAACTGTTAGTAATTATTATAATTGTAGCGTTGCCTCTTCTGAAACCTAAGAAAAACTCATGAACGAACGAAAACCGTACACGACAAAGATTTCTTAAAGATTCAATCGTGAATGTTATTGAATTTTCTTCGAATCCAACCCACACAAAATGGCAGAAGATGGAAAAATAAGCGGTATCATTTTTTAGCAAGTCAATATAAAACAGGATAATCCACAACCACCACCTGCTTCCAACAAAATATCTACAGAAAATCACACCAC
>JAQGAC010000730.1:0-19964 GCA_034696585.1 Isotomurus maculatus
CGTATAACTTATATTTTAAGTTATACGTCGCCAAAAACGCGTTACGTAACGTAAAATTTTAATTTTACGTCATAAGTGATACGTTGTAAGTTTTACGTAACCCTGGACTCTAACAGCCTAATGATAAATAACGAAGATAACTAATTATCTTAATCCAGCTTACGGAAGATAACCTTGCGGCTGATACTGGTGTGATAAGCAAAGGAGCACATCACCAGTACTGCTTTAGGTGCGTACCGTCAACCCAAAATCCTGCTTTAATTCATCCACACAACAAGAACTGGACCGGCAACACGAGCATTCGTGATTGCTTTAGTGCTAAATTAATTGGCCATTTTTAAACTAAAAAGCTGAATGAATACAGAACAGAAGATGGAACAAGAAGATAGAAGAATCTTCATCAGGAATAACTTACGGGAGCTCACGACCTCCACACTCATCGGACCAGAGTTTGTCGGCGCCCTTCTTTCAGACAAAATGATCGAGGGTTCGGAATCAGATCTTCTCGTAAGCCACTCACTGTGTTATTAATATTGCATTTTAAGCAAACATCGGGTGACGTTATTTTGTGAACAGTTGGACGGAAAAACTCCAAATGTGACCAAGGCAATTAAGCTATATAGTCAGACAATGAACAAGTGGGACCAGAGTCAGTTTGAAAGCAGCTTCAAAAAGATCCTCAAAGAAACTGGGAACACATTGGCAGTCAACATCCTTGCAGCCCACAAAGTGACTATGAGAGTGACGATTGTGGACAAAACACTGCGGCAGACGTACGACATAGCTGAAATTACGGCTGGAGAGAATGTGAATGCATTAAAGGAGAAAATCTGCAGTATCACTGGAATTTCACCGGCTGAACAATCGCTTATGTACTTGGGACAAGAACTCGTTGACGATTCCTACCTTTCTGAATATGGCGTTGTAGATGGTACACAAATTCCCTTATATTGCTAATTCAAACATTTATTAGTCAATTTTTATTCGTGTATTTTTAAATTTTCTGTTCAGGGTCCATGATTAACATGCTTCAAAGAGCAGTTGGAAGTGGAAGCAGACGCGCTTCTACAGGGAAACTGTTCAGCCTAATCTCGATCAGTAATCCTCCTGGATCAATAAAAGTGAAAATTGAGGACCTGCAGAGTCGCCAGTATGACTTTCCATTACCCAAAGCAGAACAGAATGTAAATAAATTAAAACAGAAAATCCATTCGTTAACTTGAATTTCACCAGCTGACCAGACGCTTATGTACAAGGGACAAGTACTCGTTGACAGCTCAAACCTTTTAGAATATGACATTAAAAATGGTAAATGACGTTGTGTGTTAATAGACGTTTAAAATATTTACAATTGTCGAACTATGTATATGCTGTATAAATTATATTAAACGTGCCTGATTAACCATGTTAAAAAATCAGTTGCAGATGGAGGAAGAAGCGCATCTTTGGAGACTCCGTTTATTCCGGCGTCAAGCACTAAACCTCCAATAACAATAAGAGTTATTATTCAGAATTTAGATGGGCGACAGCATGATGTCTCTGAAACTGTGGCAGAGTTTAGTGTGAATAATTTGAAGCAGAAAATCTGCGGAATTGCTGGAATTTCACCCGCTGACCAAACGCTAATTTATTCCGGAGAAGAGCTCCAAGATAACGCCATCCTTTGTGAACGTATCATTTCAGACGGTAAAATATTTGGCCCATGCTGCTTTCTAAAAACTTAAACAGTGTATATTGATCCATGTGTGTTTTTTATTAAGATTGGTTAATTATGATGGCTCGGAGACCTGTGGGATTTAGAAAAAGAAGGGCCTCTAATGAAATTCCGCGCAATCCAAAGTCAAGATGTAAGTCCCCAGTATCAATTAAAGTTACAATTCAGGATCTGGACGGGGAAAATATGACGTAACACTAACCGAAGCAGAGCAGAATGTGAATACATTAAAGCAGAAATTCTGCTGGTATACTGGAACTCTGCCAGCTAACCAGACGCTATACTATGAGGGACAGCAACTCTTCGACGGCGACCTCGTTTCGCAATACGGCATTAGAGATGGTAACTCAATTGTAAAATATATAAAGCATGCATATTTCACTATATGTGTAGGCTGTATAATTAACAGAGTTCACGTATCATCTGGGGGCGGATGGAGTGAACAAAGGAGCATCCGTGCCGAGATTACTTTGTTTGTAGATGATTAACGACTGTCATTGTATTGTCACCGATTTGGATGTTCCTAATTTGTATCCTGATGTTATAATTATAAGTCTTCTTCTACAATTCCAATGGCGGCTCAAAATGTTATACTATTGTACGTTGCCCCACACACAGGCAGTCAAAACTTATTCTGTATTATCTGACCCTTTTTCTTCTCAAGAATACTTCGCTACCTAAGCATCCCTGCAGTGCCGGTGGTTGCATTTTCCACAATCAAAATTGTTGCTTCATAGCTGTAAATTCAACTTGTACAATACTGGCTAAGGCTGCTTTATTTTAAACTGGAGAACTATAAATAGGCAATCAAATAAAAGCATGGAAGGTAAGGGGAATCTAATTAAAAGTGCAAGTCCAATAGCTTCTTTATTGCTGATTTAATGGACTTAGGAAATAATTTAATTAACATAATCCCTGCTTGCGATCACATTTAAATTCGACTTTATACAATAAACACTATTTTTTGAAACTATCGGCGATTAAAGTTCAGGGATTGTAATCACACAAAAACCAGCTTTCCTTCACAAAAACGTATTGTAAGTACCCCTGGTAAAATTATGTAAAATCTGTAACATTACTTAATTCATTAATTCTTTACTCATTACTTTTTTACATATCACTTTCAGTGGTAGCTTTCTTCCTTTCTAATAACATTGTTTAGCTTTGTTTGTTAAGTTCGTTAATTAAAACAATTCCTTATTGTATTGCATTGTTGCATGATTGGATAAAAAGGAAAATAAACTGACCCGAGAGGTCTTTTCTTGATTAGAACTTCGAGAGATAACGCAAGAATCTCACAGTATTTAACCTATCTGTCACCATTAAGCCGTCAAGTCCCATGATCTTGATACTTGCATGAAAGGAATAACGTAGGAACAATTTGAGATTTGACAGTCAAATATTGGTACTCCTAAGCAAATGTTTGCAGCCATATAAATCCGCAACCATACGCTACATAAAGATTAAGTGATCTGTCTTTGTTTCCCTTTCGTTCTGCTAAAACCCAATAAAAATTTTCTTAAATATTTTTCTCAAAAAGTCAAATAAGTATCAAGTTTCAAATATCCAATTGGCAACATGCTCCTGCTCAGCCTACAATGTTATTTTTAACCGGGAAACGGCAATGGCGTACCAAAGCAAGCGCAGATAAGGTTTAAAGTCTGTAAGACGAGGCGGTTATTTTTAATCGAAGTTTAAGTTGTTCAAACGGAATTTCTCTTACAGTTCCATAGGATTGGAGACATACAGACTTTTGAGTTTGAGGTGATTGAATTTCCTAGCAGTTTCAAATACTTCGAAGACAAAATTTTTGATTTCACTGGAGGGATTTTATTTCTGAATGAAGTCGTTTATCCTTAGAAATGATCAACTTGCAGCTGCTTGAGCAAAACTGAGTCATGAGACGGGGTTCTTCTAAAGATCCGAATTCATGTCGTGTCCGTAAATATTGATCAACTTTAAATTATTGCTGAAGAATTATTGTAGCGCGACAATGATCGTTAAGTCAGCTTTAATACAGTATATAACTTGAAAAATAAACTGTAACGATTATGAGCAATTTTGAGTCACTGATAATCTTCTAATTGAAGGCGTTCCTTACTCAACAAATTACCTTTTGGCCTAACATTATGACTTTAAATTAAAACCACAATCATTACGAATTGTACATGAAAACCTAATTTAAAGGAGGAGGAATCAATACAGTAGCATTTTTAGATCTGAAAGCACAGTTATAGTCTTACAGTAGTGCTTATCAGACTCAATAATTAACGGCTACTTACGAGTATCTAAATCCCTAATCAGCCATATCATATAAAAACTCGTTGATCGTGAATCTATCCTCCCGTGAACAAGTAAAGGCCTAGTCACACCAACCGGTTTTGCCTACGCCCGTAAAAAAATCTGACGACGACGCCAGCGTCGTCGTCAAAAAACTGCCGCAACGATTTGTCGGTTCACACATATATTTCATCGTCCGATAAACGCACCGACATAATTTATCCCTCCGACATATTTGGTAATCGTGGTTGATGTGAACAACCTGAACCGGCGCCGGTAGATATCGAGATCTTCTGTTGCCCCAAATTGACGACAAAGATCTAGAGATCGCGAGCGCCCGCCGTTATTTCTGCGGCCGTAGCAAGTTTGGTGTGAACAGATTTGTCGGACGATAATAATTACGGCTACGGTTGAGATATTACAGTTCCTTCATTCACACGGACAACGATAATATATAGCCCGATTTGTCCAACGGCGTAGGCAAAACCGGTTGGTGTGACTAGGCCTTAAGTAAGGAATGTTTACTATCATCACTACACAATGAAGTCTCATTTTTTTATTACCTGGCACATGAACATATTTTAAAAAATTGCTTCGATGGATGTCAATGTTTCAAGACAATCAGCTTAATAATTTGTTATTGACTACTTCATCTAAACTTTAGTAGCTGAACATCCTTTCGACTAAATTTACTCAATGCTTTGTTATCTCAAGCATAATTAGTTAGTTTTATGTTTGCGAAAGAATGAATACTAACCATATTACGCATCTCCTAACAGTGCAACAGTTGTTTTATGAATTACAGTAAACTAAACGTTTGCACGGAAATTGATAAAATTAAGGTTTTGTTTTCAAAAATTTTAACAAACGTTGACCTGAATTAATCAAAGCTATTTCAGAAAAATTGCTGGATAAGCGAAACCTAATATAAGAGAAAATCATAGGTCTACGACTGTGCAGGTGCCAGATAAACTTGTAAGATTGAATGTGCGTATAACCTTGTTTGCAACCGACCAGACCGTTTGAAAGCATTGAAGGTCAAAATGTTATTTCAGGGCCAGCATTGCCCTGAATGTTGTTTTAGATAAACCATAAACGTATTTCAAACCGGTTAATCTGCCCACAGTGAAGTAACCCTCCAATCCAACTTTAATTGGTCTGCATGATCTTCGAAATCTTGACAAATATTTCCTTGGAAAGGAACCATGGCAATTAATATATTTCCAAGATCTCACGCAACGACGGATCCTACTGTAAGTGATACCAAAAAAGCAAAGGGTTACAATCCAGACAGTTTGATAGCTCACAACTATCACGGCAATTACGATTTGTCCAACAAAATCCACTTTATCTCTGTGGAAAGCAAACATAATATTTGCAACTAAGCCTATTTCACCCAACAAAACCTGAGAAGGGAAAAACAGGACGCCAAATGTATTGTTAGTGTACTTCATAAGAAGTTCGAAACTCCTGTAGCTCTTCGGTAGATTGTTCCAATTCCTGAAACTGCTTTTTAAAACATAACGAGGGTGTACGAAAATCGGAATATACAATTCACTTGTAATCAATGGCAATATAATTACTGCTATTGTTAATAGAAAAACAACCAGGATTTCAAGCGACAGAAATCCTAGGATAGATGCGTGGGATAAAAGAACGTAATGCAACAGGAACACAAACACCTTTACACTTCTATGCAGGCCAACCGACAATGTGGAATATATGTACAGCGAATAATCGGGAAACGCAAGGAAATGAAATCCAACACAAAACCCCATTATGAAGAATGAACTTTTTAGAAATATGATCGTTTTTTCAGCAAAACCGACGTATGGATTCTTCAACTTCATTGAAACTGAAATACAAATCATAAAACGGTTTAAATATTGCGACACGAAACATACTAATTTGCAAAGTTAGAATCGAACTACCTTTCAGTGATTCACTGTATTTCAAAATTGTATTGAAACCTTTGCATATTTGCACAGGGACTGAAGCTATAAACATTATCATTACAGCCACAAGAGTAAAGCACAGGAAGATTGTAATGCGTACGTAATAAAAAGGATCTTCTTCTTCAAACAGAGATTGAACTAAGTGTGTACCAAAATACAAGTATGTTAATGTCAACAATTGTATGACAAGCCGGAAATTCCGAATTGAAGTTTTGTTTGTCTGAACGGAATTTTTCCTGTAGTCCCAAAGGAATGGGGACATACATGCGTTTGAGTTGAAGGTGATAGTCTTTCCGAGCAGATTCAAGTATGTTGACGACAACATTTTTGAAGTTCGAAAAACCGCAATTTCTGAATTTTGTCGTTCGGATCTTAGTATCCTCCTTTCAGATGTTCGTGCAGAACTGAGGTATAAGCCACAACTATTCGGATTTTATTTAGTCTAGTACAGTTTAATTGCAAGTGTGCTCGTGAAGTACTGTATCACAGTTGCGGAAGTATTAAAGTAATTCAAATCCCGATGATTAAATCTGTATGATTTCTGTGTTAAGTAGAATATTTAAAAGGGACTGAGGAAGTGATGCGCAATTTCTGTTCCATGATTTGTCTCATTATCCATATCAGGGAAAATGATTCCGATTGGACAAAAAACAAGTATTTGGGTACATTATAAATGGTTTGACAATTACCAAGCAGAATGGAAGCTTCAAAGGACTTGAAAGTAATATTTATTCCGTATTTCGAAGCTCAGTTTGAAAATGCAACTTAGTATATACAATTTCACCATATTTTCCGGTATATTTAGTAACAACCATTAGTCTTATCTGACATAATTGCTCCATACTTAGCAAACTGTCGTTACTATTCTTTTAGATAACTTTACTGCAGTTAAAAGGACTAATTCTCGAACGAAATCATTTTGATACGACGCATAATGACAGATAAACGTTAGACATTAATTGCAGGTGCCTGATTTTAATCAGCAAACACTTTTCTGTTTCAATAGGAAGTACAGAATTTCCAGAAACATTACTTAATCATAAATAATTGCAAAATTTGGACAAAAATTCAACACTTAAACAGATGCCTGCACAATAATTATGATAACATGAATCTTTTTAGCGAATCACTAGAGAAGTCAAGTATTTCAGTGTTTGCATGAAACATTTGTTTTCGTTAAACTGTCTTGTACTGTAAGTCTTGAACTAATTTGGCAGCAAACACTTGCAGATATGCTGCTTTATACAAGTATGGTCCACAAAATTTTAACTCAAGGGTGCTTCAATTTCTTTAATGTTGGAAAGTCGACTTTACAATATGTTGGTTTCTGAAGTATCACAAAACTTTGTGAAACAACATCGTTTGGCTATCCTAATTATGATAAGCTTGTTTTACCTTTTACTTTAACGTTATTGGATTCAAAATTTATTTTTTTGAACAAGCACACGAAATGTTTGCAAGGAAATCGTACAGAACTTATTGTAAGAGTTGCATATAATGCTGCCTGCGAAGGTTTGCCGAATTATTAACGATTTTGCGTCTTTAATGCGTTGCTTCCTGCAACGTCCAGACAACTACACATGCCTTGTTTTATTTGAAGTATTAATTAAGGTAGAACTCGGTTGAATCATTTAATTTTAAGTGGTAGGTTATTAAAATTATATTATCTTTACGAGCTACTTTTATATCAACAACTGTACCATGTCAGTTTCACTTCTTTCTAATGTTCAGCTGGCGTATATTGTTTCCTAAGCTAATTACTTGAAGTATTGACTGGGGAAATATTTTTTGATCTGTACCTTATTTCAATGAAGAAACTAATATTTGTTGATCAAGTACCCGTTGTTTTGAAATAATGCATTCGACTAAAGCTTCATCCTACTACAAGCATAGTAATATGTATTTGCTATTATGAATCTTAGCATACTTTTCGAGATCCTTGGTATCGTACGCACACTCAAAGACCCTCTATACAACTATATCCCCAAATACCTGAAAATATACTCAATTACTGGGTATCCATAATAGTGCAATTAGATGAAAATTACGGCGAATCCTTAGCCATTTGGTTTATTTGAAAAATTAAATTTCAGTATCATAAAGCTTTGTAACACTTCGAATTATGTTATTATTATTTTCTTGTCATATTTCTTAGGGTAAGTTGGAACATTCCTAAGGAAGCTTTGCAGGGAAACCTTCTACAATTATGATTTCCATTTCTTGTCTATTCAAAAAGCATTCTGGGGTTTAAATCCTTATTTAAGGCAAAGGGTTATTTTAGAGCCAGCAAAGCCCTAAATGTGGTTTTAGTTAAACCATATATATACTTTAAGCCCGTTAGTCTTCCCACAGTAAAGTAACCCTCCAATCCAACTTTAATTGGTCTGCAAGATTTTCGAAATCTAGACAAGCATTTCTTTTGTAAAGAATTATCACATCTAATATATTTCCAAGAAATTACGCAGCGACGCATTCTAGTGTGAGCGATTCCAAAGAAGCTAAGGGTTACAATCCAGAAAAGTTGAGAATTTATAACAATACATCCAATTACGACTTGTGCAATAAAGTCCATCTTATCTCGATGAAAAGCAAACATAATGTTGGCAATTAAGCCTATTTCACCCAACAGTACCTGAGAGGGAAAAAACAGGACGCCAAATAAGTTATTTGTGTAGTTCATTAGAAGTTCAAACGACCTGTAATTTGTTGGCAGGTGGTTCCACTTTCTAAATTTGCTTCGTAGTATATAATTAGAGCGCGTAAATTTCGGGGAATAAAATTCGTTTGTAATCAACGGCAAAATAAATATTGCTGATGTTAGCATGAAAACAACCAGAATTTCCATCGACAGAAATCCAAGAACCGTTACGTAGGATACGAAAAAATAATGCAAGACGTACATAAATATCTTCATATTTCTGGGTTGGCCTTTGGACAAAAACGAATACCCGTACAAAAAGAATTCAGGAAATATAAGAAAATGAATCCCAACGCAAAGTCCCATTACGGAGAATGAACGTTTTAAGAGGACAATTGTTCTTTCAGCAAATCCGATGTAAGGATTGCTAAACTTCATTGACACTGAAATAGAAATAATGTTAGAACTTCATAAGATGGCACGTATTAATTTGAAATTTAATATGAAAGTACCTTTTAACGTTTCACTGTACTGTAAGAACATATTTAAGCCATTGCATATTTGTTGGGGCAGTGAAGCTATAAATATTAAAACTACTGCAAGAAGAGTAAACAACATAAAAACAGTGAGACGTATGTAATAAAAACTATCTTCTTCTTTCAGCCAAGACTGTATTAATTGTATAGCAAAGCCGGCGTAGATAAGGTTTAAATTCTGTAAGACGAGGCGGTAATTTCTAATCGAAGTTTTAGCTGTTCGCACGGAATTGCTCTTAGAGTCCCATAGGATTGGAGACATGCAGACTTTTGAGTTCGAGGTGATTGAGTTTCCAAGCAGTTTCAAATAATTCGAAGACAACATTTTTGATGTCTCTTGGTGGGATTTTATTTCTGAATGAAGTCGTTTATCCTCTGAAATTATCAACTTGCAGCTGGTTGAGCAAAACTGAGTCATGAAACGGGAGTCTTTTAAAGATACTAAAACAAAATGCATGTCGTGTCCGTAAATATTGATCAACTATAAATTATTGCTGAAAAATTATTGTAGCGCGACACGATCGTTAAGTAGGCTTTAACACAAAATATAACTTGAAAAATAAACGGTGACGATTATGAGCAATTTTGAGGGACAGGCAATTTTCAAATTACAGGCGTTCCTTACTCAACAAATTACCATTTGACCTGAGACTTTGAGTTTAAATTAAAAACACATTTATTACGAATTGTATATAAAAACCTAATGTGAAAGAGGAGGAATCTACACAGTAGCATTTATGTATTTAAAAACACAGTTCAAGTTTAACAGTACTCCTTATGAGACTCACTGTTTAAACCGGCCACTTAGTATTATCCGTTTATCATGTTTAAATGCTCTGTGCATAACCAACTATCGTTACCGTATTCAAGACAAGTAAAAGCGCTTCATTCATGAGATTCCTATATTTATTTCGGGACTAAAGATAGGTTTGTTTCCTACCTAAAAAGGCTAACCTAAATCGCTAATCAGCCGTATCATATAAAAACTGATAAATCAAACTCATGGAGAAAACTTTTGCACTACAATTACAAGAAAAGTTAGAAGCTACTGGGAGTTTTAATAAACGGTTTATGAATGTGTACTTGCAAGTCCCAGAATCCCGAGTACAGTAATACATACATGGGGTACGTACTATTTTGTGGCCTTTGAGACGATTGTGATTAATATGTGGGGGTCAGTTGCAATCAAACGGGGCCTTGAATATTTCTTTTGGATCTTTCATGAGCCAGGATAATTTTAATTGAATCCTAATTTCCGGAATGCATTCTAATACAGATCGGTATTGTTTAGATATTTATTAAGCAAAGAAACTTAGGTACGCAACATACGTCTATAGCATCGGGTAATTTGCTTGAGAAACGTAATTATTTAACCTAACTTCTTTACAGTTTCTTTAAATATGCTCAACTTTATACAATGATACTAATGTCTACATTGATTCTCCCATAGAATAGGCCAAATATTAAGACATCAATAATTGCATATTAATCTAGTTCATGACCATGTGAGGGACAAAACTAATCCAATGAAAAAAGCAATCGACAGTTATTTTGAGCTAAAAAATTATTCAAGCTTCAAACTTTCTCCAAAGGTAAACTTGGTTAAGCCGTAAATATACTGTTGGCCTGTTAATTATGAGGTTGTAGGGGGTTTTTTGCCTTCTATCTCTAACCTTAATACGGATAATAGTTTCTGATTGCGTTTGGATTCACCTATAACTGCTAATCAACACTTATTATCAATTACACACCTTATAGTTCAATGAGAATGCTAATGATGAGAGGAGGATGAAGTGTGTGGTGGAGGTGACTTCCTTCCTTCAAGACTCCTGGACTCCCTCGTAATGAGTCAACGTCCTTAATTGGACACCGATCCGCTGGGGATGAAGGGATGACTGAAGGTTTTGGAACTTAAAGTGACCTTTAAGGTCGAGTCGAACAACTATGAAGAAATATCACACACAACACAGATTGTTTATCGTTAAACAACAACACACGGGCTTATGTGTTTATTCGCACACCAACACTGTTACACATTATACGGGGAAGGAAAGTAAAAACAATTCATGGAAATTAATATTTCCTAATAGATGGAAGATCCAAACAATTAATATTTGTTTGGGGATTTTGGGGAAGACATATGTTGTGTTTATGGAAGGTTGAGAAGGAATGGAGAAGATTCCTTTCTTCTCAGGTGAGTCGGAGTATTACTCCGCACTCACCCACAAACAGTCCACCGCATCACATAATGTACCAATAGTGAAGTATCTCTCCGGTTCAACTTTGGCTAGTCTCCAAGATTCCTGATACCTGGACAAGTTCCAATCTGAAATGAGTTAGAATATTTGACGTTTTCCCAAGAGCTAACACACCGACATATTCTACTGTAAGCAATTCCAAAGTAGGTAAGTGTTATATTCCAACTAATTGATCACTCACGACAGTGACACCAATTAAAAATTACCCAAAAATGAGAAATGAGTAACGAATCGGATTTTACCTAACAGCACTAGATATGGACGGAAAAATTAAACTAACAAATTATTTGGGCACTTCATAATGTATTCAAGACTTCTGTAAATCTTGGGCAGGTTGTTCCATTTCCTGTGTTAACATTTAGAGATGAAGTCTGTATCTTTGGAATGAAAATAATTCAAATGCGAAGGATATTTGGAACAGAAAAGAAAGCGAAACCCTCCACACCTCAAATTAAAGATAAAACATGTCTCAAAATAACAATTGCCTGTTCTGCAAAAAATGTGTATTCGTAGATTTCATGAACTCTGCAATAATATTTACTCATTACATTACTAAGGTCTTAAAAAAGTACTTGGCTTCTAAATAAAATGTAGCTACTTTTGATGTTCTCGCTGTATTTAAAAAAGAGTAGTTCCATTAAATATTTGCTTGGGAATTAAAGCGAAGAATATAAACATCATTTCTAAAGAGTGAAACACAAGAAGATTGTAATACATACGTAATATAATCAATTCTTCTCTATTATCAAAGAACTGATCACTTGAGTTCCCCTGTGGAAGTTAAGTAAAGTAGAAATTTGTGTGGTAAGTCGGAAATTCCGAATTCGAATCGAAGATTTATTGCTCTGCATGCAAAATGTATTTTTACTCCAAAGAATAGGGACCTGAATACGATTGAGTTCAATGGGATCTTTTCTCCCGGCAGCTTTAGATATTTGGAAACCGCATTTTGAAAGCGTAGGAAATCTCCAATATTGTATCCTACCTTTGCTTTATTTCTAAAAATACTGAGCAATTATTTTGGCCGGGAACTGAAGTCTGATATTTCGTAAATTATTCTTTGGATTGAGCAAATAGGTCTTCTGCGTAGCTAATGAATTAGTAAGCGTTTGTAAGAAAAATAATGTGTAGGTAGAAATTTCAACTGTATGAAACTTTGATCTTACACCTGCTGAAGAAGTAATAACTTTAACTATTAATTTAATTTTGTTGTTTTGGTTTTGTCTACGGAGTAGTTTTTGTTCATCCAAATTATGTCAATCCCATTCTAATTGCTTTCTCACGAGAAATAATTCAATTTTCCATTGAAATGATAACTTTTACATAATACACTCACAGTTAGTACAGTGTTTTCTACACGAAAATGGCTAAACAAATTCGCTTAGTGGCCTTACTATAAAAATTGATCAGTCAAACTCATTTAGCAAATTTTCACTACAATTACAGTAACAGTTTCTGGCATTTTTAATAAACAGTATATGAATGTGTAATTGCAAGTCCCGGGATCCCCAGTATAGTAATACATAGGTTAGATACTATTTTGAGGCACTTTGGGGCGTTTGCGAATTATATGCGGGGATCAGTGGCAATCCCACTTGCCAATTAAAGTATCTTTTGGAATTTTTATGAGCAAAACTGAATTAACGGTTTTGACGAAAACCTCTAATTACCCAACCAAGAGGGTATTTGTACTGCCACGAAAGGGAAAATGTGTGCTATGTAAAAACCTATTCGTCTGGCAATGCATTAGACGGAACAGATGTCCACTGCAAACAGTTTATTAACAGATTTATTTTTTCCCGTTGAATACAAAATCAAATATGCAGCAAAAAACCGACGGCATTCATAAAGTGCATGCAAGTTATTAAGATTCGAAGCATATAATACGGAAATCGGAAATATTTTACGAAAATTTTTCTCGTTTTTCAAAGCCTTTCCCAGTTACGTGAAATTTAATCAGTATGCTTTGACCGTGAATAATCGCCTTAAAGCAACGATTGAAACCTTTATATCACAGCTTTTCAACGAATAATTTGGCGAATGTTCACGATTAGGAATAGTGCATTTAAAAAGTCAACAAATCTTTGAAACACATACGTTAAAAAGCAACTAATTAATACGGTTAATATTTTTTTATTATGTTTGATTTCTTGTGCGAAGAATAATAACCAAGTGGATAGAAGATCTTCGGGAACTATTAACGACACATTATGACTTATAAAATCAAAAAAATGCAAATGATGATAGTGTTTGAAATGTGATGTATGTTGCAGAGTTGTACCAAAAACTAAATATCCTTAATATTGTTATCTGGTCTTTGGTTTCTCATTCCGCAATGTCCTGCATAACTGTCAGATAGGCTAACACAAACTGTCTGTTCACATATTAGATACGTTAAGGCTCCTAATCCCAATCGAACTGATTCCAATGAGATACATTAGCAGTAAGTTTTACGCAATAACTATAAGAACATAATAAATTCGAATGCTTATACCTTGAGTGTGGTGATGCTAGGGATAAAGCGTTGTTTTATCCTGGTTGAGTTTGCAACTTTACTTCAGGGAAATGTTTCTAAATAAATAATTATTCTGATAACTTGTCCTATGGAATGCGGCAAAATGCGGGTAGAATTGGAATCCTACAGCTCGGTTGGATTAAGAAAAGGGTCAGTTGTTATTCGCTTTTTGTCGCAGTCCACAAGACCAATGGAGTATTTTCTTCAGAATGTTTTTTTCCAGTTTATTGGGCTTAGAAGAATTATACAAACTATTTCGGTCATCAAATATGCATAGAATAGAAATGAATTTTTGCCTTAGGAAGAAAATGTGGCAGTTAATTTTTAAGGAGTGAAATTTCTGTGTGACAATTGTTTGTGAGTTTGTTTCTGATTCATTTCAGAATTGTCACACGGATTTCTTTAGAGCAGTTCAATATTTGCCTTTCACCGCAGGATGCGAATTTGGATGACGGAGGAAATTACAATGTATTTGATGAATCTTTAGCCAGCTCGTTCAGGGTAGAAGGCCACAAGTACTTTAGATAACAAATGCCACGACCAAGGAAGCTTTTTTCTACATTTCAAAGGTGATTTTCTAGTATGAAGGGTGAAGTTGTTTTTGAATGGGCGCTCTACTGATATTTTATCGTTACAACTGACCTCTTGCTCCTGTCGAGGCTTGGGACTAGGTTAGTTTCACTCATCGCTGATATCAGAGTGAACATTGTATTTCCCTCTATTTAATTATTTAAAGCATTGATTAATAAATTGAGTTTTTGATTGATAGCTAATTTGAATGACAAACTCGATATTTATTGATTTAGAGGAAGGTGTATTGGAAATAATACATGTGGCTTAGCTTTATCATTCTACAAGGAAGAAAAATATAAATGTACTGTTATTATAGCCGCAAATATTGATTGCTTTCTTGCCACTGTTCGTTAAGCACTTTGAGGGAGTAATATTTCCTCTTGAAGTCGGAAATATTATAGTCTGCATTAGAATTAAACAACAATTTCTTTAATGCTGAAATATCAACTGTGCAGCTTTTAGATGGCTGTAGTATGAGAAAAGTTTACAACGATTAAAAACATCTTTCCCATCATTTGGTTATGTGAAATATAATTCGCCAGCTTTTCCTTTTCTTTTAAGTTATTTTATTCAAGAGTAATTTATTTGATTCCTAATTTATTGGGTAAAATTTGAGCATGCAAACGAAAGTTCTGCATAGATACCGTAAACAATTTATGTTTCCCTTTATTTCGGTCTCAGAAGGTTTGCTTGAATTATTAGCAATTGTGCGTCCCTCAAGTGCTGCTACCTGCAAATTCTAGAAAACTATGACTCAATTGTTTTATCTGAAGAATTAATAAAGGTATTAACTGTATGTAATAACTTCATTCAAAGTGTTTAAGATTCTATAGTCGTTACTGTCCTTAGGGGCAATTTTTATTTCAAGAACTATATTGCTTAACAGTAACTGCTTCATTAAAATTTTTATTTTAATGCATTTTCAGACAAGGGTTAAACCTAGGGCCAGAAGTGCTCTCAATTTGGTTTTAGTTAAACCCTACGCATAATTTAAGCGGGTTAGCTTTCTCACTGTATAATATACCTCCAAACAACTTATAATTAAGAAAGAGACAAGTCGATGTTGCTTAAGCTGAAACAAGTCAAGTTAAAGATTATGAAGCAGAAGATCTACGGACTAGCCAGCTATTTACCTCCCTCTCTTCATCTTTACGGACAATACATTGGATTGTTAACTGCTGAGAAAGCATTATATACTTTATTTGATTTCAAACACCGTTACAGGCACAGGTTTTGTAGACAATATGAATTTTGTGTTATCTTTATTCATACTCAAATAACCGGGGCAGGGTAATGATAATTCTCAAATCATTTTGATAATAGCCAGGATTAATTCATGTAAGGAGTATACTCTCTTGAAACTGTGTTGCGAAAATCGGAATTTATTTCCATTGCCTGCAGTTCAAGTACATTTGGGTATGAAAGCAAACCTCTTTTTCATTTTGTGATGCTAATGGGTATTCCTACAATCCCCTACTCATGAGTCACGTGGTGGCAGAACGGCGATTGGAAGCCAAGTAAGCACACTTATCTCGGGCAAGTGGTTGCCATGTCGAGATCAGCGTGTGTTCCCCAATTCATATCAACTGTGTAATTTTGGGAGTGTACTGCGATGGGTCTCCTGAAGACCTGAGCAGCAGTCTGTAATGGGCTCTCTTTAACACATACATTCTCCCAGTTGTGTGGATCATCAGTGTTGGGATGGGACAGCAGAGAGAAACTTTGTGGATTTGTACAGGAATGCTTTAAAATTCAGTGTTACGTAAGAATTTACGAGGGAGAACTGGTGAGTCCTCTTGGCATGAATGATAAATAACGAAGATAACTAATTATCTTAATCCAGCTTACGGAAGATAACCTTGCGGCTGATACAGGTGTGATAAGCAAAGGAGCACTGCAGCAGCACTACTTTAGGTGCGTAAAGTCCACTCAGACTCCTGCTTTAAACCATCCACGTAACAAGAACTGGACTGGCAACACGGTCATTCGTGATTGATTTAGTGCTTAATTAATTGGCCATTTTTAAATTTAAAAAAGTGGATGAATACAGAACAGAAGATGCAACAAGAAGAGAGAAGAATCTTCATCAGGAAAAACTTACGGGAGCTCACGACCTCCACAGTCATCGAACCAGAATTTGTCGTCGCCCTTCTTTCACTCAATTTGATCGAGGATTCCGAATCAAATCTTCTCGTAAGCCACTCACTGTGTTATCAATATTGCATTTAAAGCAAACATCGGGTGACGTTATTTTGTGAACAGTTGGACGGAAAAACTCCAAATGTGACCAAGGCGATTAAGCTGTATAGTCAGACAATGAACAAGTGGGACCACAGTCAGTTTGAAAGCTTCAAAAAGATCCTCAAAGAAACTGGGAACACAGTGGCAGTCAACATTCTTGCAGCCCAAAACGTGCACAATGAACCAATTAAGACAATGAGAGTAGTTATTCAGGATTCAGAAGGGCTGCAGTACGACATAGCTGGAATTACGGCTGGAGAGAATGTGAATGCATTAAAGGAGAAAATCTGCAGTATCACTGGAATTTCACCAGCTGAACAAACGCTTGTATACGTGGGACGTAAACTTGTTGACGATACCTACCTTTCTAAATATTGCATTCTAGATGGTACAAAAATGCCCTTATATTGCTAATTCAAACATTTATAAGTCAATTTTAATTCGTGTATTTTGAAATTTTCTGTTCAGGGTCCATGATTAACATGCTTCAAACAGCAGTTGGAAGTGGAAGCAAAGGCGCTTCTACTGGGAAACTGTTCAGCCTAATCTCGATCAGTAATTTTCCTGGATCAATAAAAGTGAAAATTGAGGACCTGCAGGGTCGCCAGTATGACTTAACATTAACCGAAGCAGAGCAGAATGTGAATAAACTAAAACAGGAAATCCATTCGTTAACTGGAATTTCACCAGCTGACCAGACGCTTATGTACAAGGGACAAGTACTCGTTGACAGCTCAAACCTTTTAGAATATGACATTCAAAATGGTAAATGACGTTGTGTGCTAATAGACGTTTAAAATATTTACAATCGTCGAACTATGTACAAGCTGTATATCTTATATTAAACGTGCCTGATTAACCATGTTAAAAAATCAGTTGCAGGTGGAGGAAGAAGTGCTGCTTCGGAGACTCCGTTTATTCCGGCGTCAAGCACTAAACCTCCAATAACCATAAGAGTTATTATTCAGGATTTGGATGGGCGACAGCATGATGTCTCTGAAACGGTGGCAGAATATAGTGTGAATAATTTGAAGCAGAAAATCTACGGAATTGCTGGAATTTCCCCGGCTAACCAAAGGCTAATTTATTCCAAAAAAGAACTCCAAGATGATGACATCCTTTCTGAACGTATAATTTCAGACGGTAAAACATTTAGCCCATGTTGCTAGCTAAAAAACATAAACAGTCTGGTTTCATCCATGCGTTTTTATACATTTTATGAAGATTGGTTAATTATGATGGCTCGCAGACCTGCGGAATGTAGAAAAAGAAGGGCCTCTACCGAAACGGTGCGCAATCCAAAGTCAAGATGTACGTCCCCAGTATCAATGAAAGTTACAATTCAGGAATTAGACGGGGAAGAATATGACGTAATACTAACCGAAGCGGAACAGAATGTGAATACATTAAAGCAGAAATTCTACTGGTATACTGGAATTATACCTGCTAAGCAGAAGCTATTTTATGGCGGAGTTAAACTCGAAGACGGCTTCGACCTCGTTAAGAAATACGGCATTGTAGATGGTAACTCAATTGCCAAATATTGTTGTCAAATGCATTGAAAGGTCTAGTTGGTTTTCATACTTCTTGTATAGGTTGCAAGATTAAAAGAACTCCCTTATCATTTGGGGGCGGATCATTTCGACCCAGGAGCAAACGTGCCGACATTGTTTTGTTTGTAGACGATTAACGAATTTGAATGCAAGGTCACCGATTTTGCTGTTGGATTTTACTAATGTGTATCCTAATGTTATAATTATAAGCCTTCTTTTATAATCTCACAGCGTCCCGAGTGTTATTCTGCTGTACGTTGCCACTCTTAGTCCGTCAAACTTACACTCTTTATTAGCTGACCCATTTTCTTCTCAAGAATACTTCATTACCTGAGGACCTCTGCAGTGCCGGTGGATGCAATAGCCAAAATACAAATTATTGCTCCTTATCTTTAAAATTTTTACTTGTACAATATTGGCTATTTAAGGCTACTTTATTTTAAACCGGAGAGCTATATATAGGCAATCAAATAAAAGCATGGTAAATAAAGAGAATCTAATTAGAACCTATGCAAGTCCGATAGCTCCATCATTGTTGATTTAATGGGTACAGGAAATAATGTAATTAATACAGGTAGTCCCTGCTTTTGATCACATCATAATTAAACTTTATAAAATTAACACTAGTATGGACGTGACTTATTTCCATGGATCGGAATATTTGAAGGAGGAATCCCTGAGTGTTGGGTCGGCCTAAAGGGCAAAAAACATTCTATTAATGGAAGGTTTAAGGTTCTCGTGAAAGTCAATCCAGTTTTTGAGTATTAACCTCTTGATGGCGCGAGTCGCCTTTAGTTTGAATTCCGGAAGTGTCTGAGAGCCGACTGTCAACAAAAGCAGTCATTTCTTTTGGTTACCATGAGACGGTCGACAACTTTAGTTGACAATTTTAAAAAACCCCTGAAGGCGAAATGCCACTTTAGGAGACAAAGTAAAAGTGCCACACGCCGTTGCTGACCACTTTTGTTGTCGCCTTTTATTTTCATTTTTTTTTCGACCGTACGAGCGCCGTTTCTCCTCCTTTTCGACACAATGGACCCGGGTACGAGTAAGAATACATCTTTTCTTCATTAAATGTCACAATTCGATAAATTAACACATCTGTTTATGAACTTAGGCACTGATAGCGAGGCACTTAGCGAACATATCGAAGATCCGCTGTCTGAAGATGAAGTGGAAAGCAACGACGAAGACACTGAGGAAGATGAACAAGAAGAGGAGGAGGAGGATGAAGAAGAAGGTTCAGTGGGGGATATTGACGATGCACAACAGAACGGAAGTGATACACAATGGTCTCAAAATAATGCAGTCAGTGTATTTCAAAAAGATATGTTGTGCTATGTATCATGAAAGGTCGTAACTATCAACTGATCGTCTGTGGATGGGGTTTAGGATATTCTATCCCCAATCACACGAATCCGGCAAAGTAGGTCAACACCGCAAGTTGTGCCAGCTCAACGTCGACGGATGAATCCACCTTCATTCAACTGGGCCGATGCTACAGGATATATTCCAGCTATTCAAAACTTTCAGCCACCTCCAACACCTTTCCATGTTGAATTCGATTTGACGGATACTGCCACTCCATTTCAAATAATTAAATATTTCTGGGGAACGGAAATTGTAGAAAACATTTGTGCAGAGACGAACAGGTATGCAGAAGCCATCAAAAGTCAGAACCCGAGGAGCATGATGAAGTGG
>JAQGAC010000731.1:0-19880 GCA_034696585.1 Isotomurus maculatus
ACGGTTTGTACGGTCAATCCACGGTTTGTACGGTCAATCCACGGTTTGTACGGTCAATCCACGGTTTGTACGGTCAATCCACGGTTTGTACGGTCAATCCACGGTTTGTACGGTCAATCCACGGTCAATCCACGGTTTGTAAATTTGACCGTGGATTGACCGTGGACACCGTGGATGACCGTGTATTTTAGTAGGACCCCTTTCTGGATGCATGGTTTGACGTAGTGTGTATGTACCGAAACTCCAGCACGCGGATTCCGAGCATTCAGTGGAAATATCTGAGTGAGTACTCGTTCCAGCACAAATGATAGGTTTTCCTAATTGTAGACTAATAATGAAACAAATCTACCAAATATCATACTGTCCATATGGTCCTACACAGTGACATTACAACAAAAGAAAGGTTTCTTAATTATTACCGAATTGCTCGCGACTGGTGCTTACTGCGTAGATGAAAGCAAATAGAAGAGGCGTCCAAATTGAGAAGATCCGGTAAAATGGATGTTGAATCCTTATGTCAGGAAGAAAAATCCTTTTTAAAGAAGTAATTTCTGGTATCATAATTCACAAATCTGTATTACAGTAGAATTCAAATAGATTATATTTTAAGTCCCGGATCGAATTTATTTTCTTTTTCTTCGTATTTGGTTCCAAATGAATGAATTTTATGTCTATTTGTTAACACGAATCTGCTAAAGATTCAGTGGTGGATGGAATGTTTAAACTGTGTCATTACTGGTAAATTAATTACGCATTCCTTACTTTCCATTTACACATGCTAAGAATACAATGATGATAGTCAGTCAGGTCTTCCTGCTAGATCAGGAGGGTTGGGGGTGAGACACGCTGTGGATGTGGCGTTGCCGTGTTTTTTTGGCGTCCTTCCACAGTATTCTCCCCCTAGTAGAGAATCTCCTCCCCCCTGGTCTCTTAGCTCATGACTTGGCCCTGGACGAAGCTGAAGTTAGATGGACTCTTGGTGGGGCTCGCGAATTACCCCCAGTCGACCGAAGATCTCTCCAAGAAGTCAAAGGTCTATCTCCTATCCCACTGGATCAGGTTTTCCTCTTATAACATATAACCACTTTGTTAAACAGTTGGATTCAGGGAGAGAACTCAACACACCTTTGACGCCCACGATTAGTTTGGGTGAAAGTTTGGTTGCAGATCAAAGATCAAAGGGAGTGGAGAAACGAATACCTATAAAACTGTCTCATAGAATACTTCATCTATGAATGCCAAAAATTGCGAGGGGATATCGGGTGACAAAGGTGAAAGCTTCTTTCAAATCCCATTACCATTCATTAAAAATTCTTCTTGTGTACTGATAAATTCAGTTTTTGCTCCTACTTGTTTGCAAAGTATAAATGGTTTTGGGTAATAATCTTCTTACGTGGGGTTGCTATCTTCTTACGTGGGGTTGCTGTCTTCTTACGTGGGGTTGCTATCTTCTTACGTGGGGTTGCTATCTTCTTACGTGGGGTTGCTATCTTCTTACGTGGGGTTGCTATCTTCTTACGTGGGGTTGCTATCTTACTTCACGGGGTTACTATCTTACTACACGTGGTTGCTATCCCAGTGGCTACACTACCGCTCGGGCAATGTGGAAACCAGGTGCGTGGCTCCTCCCCGACCACGCTCTGCTCATCCACGCTGCTCAACAACCACATGCCTCCCCATCCTCATTCAGTCTAAAAACTCCGACTGGAGAGGTTGCATTCTTCTCGAGCTTCAATATCATTTATTGTTAGTTTTAATTATTCATAGAATAAATACTACTTTATCATTAATTGTGAATATAACCTCCCATCTGCCGACATCTACGCATTTATTTCCTACAACGGGTTCTTAAGGAAGCTTTCCCCTTGTCAGCCGACCTTAGGAGGAACTTAGCGACACAACTTCTCCCCAGAAGAACATATAGTGCCATAAAGAATAAAACCTGTTCAATTAATCATCACTGAAGCAGTTAAATTTTTTTTGAGGACGCTTTAAAATCAAAAGAAGAAGAAAAGTTGATGGAATTCGACAGAACGATGTAATATGAAGCGCATGAAGACATTGGATGAAGACAACAGAACCCGTAATCGATTTTTCGAGGTAGAAAGGAATTACGAGCGTGCCAAGCAAGCAAAAAGACGGGCTAAACGGGAAATAACAGCCATAGAAACTACTGCAGCGAATCCGGCAACACTTCAAAATCAACCTACATGTTACTGGCCATTCGGCCAAACTCCCGAAGAATTTAAAAAACCAAAGGATCGAGTAAGACGTCCAGCTTTCCAAATGATTTCCGAAATATCCTGTCGAGCGATTCCCAATAAAACGCTCCGGATTCATTTTCCTCCGCCCTATCAACGTACGTTCATTCGACTAACGCTTTCCCAGACTAAACCATGTCCGCTGCGATTTTATGGTTCCAGATCCCAATCCTACAATTCCCAAAATTCAGAGCCAACTCGCGATCCGGTTCCTGTCCGACAACTCCAGATCCGGTAGCTGTCCAGCAAATCCCGATCCATTAGCTGTCCAGCAAGTACCGATGGAAGTATACTCCGATGAAGATGAAGATCCGAGGGAGCGGTATTGCTGCTATCCTGATCCTACTACTATGAATCGATACTACGACACGGATACCCGAACACTTCTGACCGCTCTGCATTTTGCTACAGCCATTTCGAGATGAACAGCGATTCCGATTCAGACTTAGGACAGCTTATGGGAAAATTTGCTGAGCAAGTGCTTCGAGAAAATAATGGCCAGAGAGTTTCCTTTTTGAGTTCAGTGTTCAATTTGAGTTGTAAATCATGTAAAACTATGGTGTTGGTGTATCAAAATAAAAAATAATTTGTATATTATGTATATCGATAAACAAAAACTAATCAGCTCTGTTTGAATTTGCGAATAGATCTTCAATCATGATACATACATATTTTGAGAGAAAAAGCTTAGCTTAGAAGAAATGGGGAAAGTGATTAGTCACAACCCAATCAAATATTCGAGTTAATATGTCACCGCAAAGCTATCAACAACTCAACTTGGGGTTAAGTTTTTATTCACCCATATGCTCAGTTATTTGAAGAATGGAGACCAAGTTCCCTCCATCTACAGTAGGTTCCTTATCCAGAGCAGTTCGATTTCAAATGGATAGATGCAGAATTAGATTTTCGAAAAAAGGCCGATGCTTTGAGTTAAGAATTAATGATTGCAGTCGACATAGAATCTTATAGTGAGAACGGCTTCCTAGGAAATATCTGCCTTAATCAGATTTGCTCAAGGGATACCTTCCATAGCAACCAAGTGAAGCGCCCTTCACCCACAACGGTAGCTATGGGACTTGCACAGTCCATATAGTACTCACCTCGTGGTGCGACAGTCTTTGTATATTGAATATTTGTAATTAAGTAAGTGAAGTGAGCCCATGTTAAGTGGCCATCACTCCCTCATTAATCTTTTTGTATTATATTAACTTAAGTCTATTCTTCTGAAGTTGCGTCGGAGTGAGTCCGTGAGACGCGACAGTACACTCCACTTCTTATGTCATCATACTTAACTGTAATGTAGTTCTGCAGAGCGAGCCCCTTCCGGAGGCCTTTCGCTCCCTTCCCTGTAATTAATGCGAGTCTTCCCTCCACTACAAATAACTACTAGATTTGTTGCAAATATTTATACGTGTAGTTGACCTCTTAGTTATTTCTGGCTGTGTCAATTGATTCTCATACACATACTATAAGCATTAGTTGCATAAACGGAATTGGTGAAGGACTGGACCAAGGACTGCAACAGTGAAGAGCAGTGACCTCCTTTTTTTAAGAGGATTTAGCCTTTCATAACGTATCCGTCCACACAGTATGCATACAAAATATATAGCGCAAATAATTCACATATATACTAATAATTTTAAACATACCTCATCCCTAACGTATTTAGTCCCAGTAATGAAATGTTACTTTTAGTGACGTCGTATCTTGTCCACACTGAAGAACACAGCATCGTTAACACTTCAATCTCTAATCTCAATATCGAATTTGTTTGTTTGCAAAAGTTTTGGTGAAGCGTCTGCAATGAAATCCTTCGTTTAAACTTGGAGGGAACTCGGAGAACGGACTGACGGAACTCCATGGCCTGACTGAGGGAACTCTGTCTCAGGCTGTTAGAAATCTGGGGTATGGCTGTTGGAACTCTAGACGCAGGGCTTAGAGAACTCAAACGCAAAAAAGTTGCATGAAATTCCTTGAGTCCGCATTATGACGAATACATTTCTATGTATTAATAAGCCTTTGATATATTCCACTGACCAATGCTGAGCTCTATATAGTGTTTATTTACGAAATGACTTTTGTGGAATATTTGATCGGTACATTAAAATGCAGTTGCATAATTAATAAACAAAACATTGGTTACAAGTTATGATAATTGCTTGAATTATATACAAGTTTGAACACTAACCTGATACCGGCATCCTTGCAGAAGAAAGTAACGTGAACAAGTGGTGAAAAATCCCGATAAAATGCTGAGCCTAACAAAAGCAGATATCCTTGGTATCATTTTATATCCAATCCTCACAGGATCTTTAAAATGTAGGCTTGCCGAAGACGAAGGATATATCGAACTTAAAGAACCTCAAGATTATAGTTCTATTCATGTTGTGAAAAAAATCGGATTTTTAGAAATACCTGATTCAAAACTTGTCTGCATTCATGGATTGTGAGTTGGTTCTTTATGTTTCAACAATTCGGCAGTATTTTATACAATATAATTTTTAGCGAGCCTTGACGGAAGCATGTAAATTCACGGCAAGTTAGAAGTCACATTCGCAATAACGACTTGATATAATAATTTGCATTAAAGGGTTCTGCCATGACTGCAATAGGTCTGTTGTTATAGAAAAACCCGTGTTTGAAGCAAAAAAAAATTAGGATTAAATAATAGATTTTCTCTATACGATCCAACTTCAAAAAAATTACAACCACTTTTTAAATATGCATCTATTCGTGTACATATTGTTTATAATTCCAACACCGAACACATGGATTAGTGCTGAATTAAAAATCATAATCATCGGATAACTTTTCAACAATCAAAGATTATGTTTTCTAATCTGAGGTAATTGTGCGAAATGCTTAAGTACTGTTGGTACCAACCTAACTTATCCAAATTTTTCACGGGAAATTCATTTTTCATCATTTTTGGTCACAACCCCCCGAGGGGGTAGGGGGTGAGTGTGGGTGGTCAGGGGGTGGGGACCAAAAATGATCTCCAGTTCATGATCGGCGTATATCCGGGGTCAAAAGTGGGGGTAAGATTTTTTTCCCCTCAAAGTTCCTGACGGGACCTAGAAGAATTTTTTTTGTAGTTCATGTCACGGGAACGAACAAGTTGGAAGGAGACCAACAGTAGTGGCTAAACATGTGAATATTTTAAGATGAGAATTCGGGCAAATAGAAGTCACTGGCTATCTACACGGACGATTAGAAAACCACGTTAGTTACTTTTCATGCATGAGAGCTTGAAGGCAGCCTTCATAACACATAAAATAATCGGACTAGGTATACGCTAACCGCACAAAAGATCGTATATCAAGGACTTGCTCATGTAATAAGGCAGTAGTAGCAACCTTATGTCTGGAAATACTGGAAAACCACGGCCAAGAAGAACCTACTGGGCAATCAATGACATACGTTAAGGCTGCAAATGGCGTAAAAACTGGAGGTGGAAAAGACATAGAACCACATTGCCTTTAAATTGTGGGATATGTGGAAACAAAAGGAATAACTGTGACCACAGTAATAGACCCAGAGACGCTGTATGTTGTGACTGCAGCTCTCTGGGAACTAAAGTCTCTATTATGTATCTAAGGAAGAATGGGCGCAGCAGCCACAAGTTCCTTCAGTCCAGAGCAGTGACTTGGGTCACCACCCAGTCCTTAGTCTCGCGGATTTCCCGGAGGATCGGTGAGTAATTCTCACGATTCTAGTCGTCGCAACGGGCTTTGGAGCGCCTTCAGAGAAATAGAGTGCCTAAGCCAGTAAAGCTGTCTCCGCAAATTGTAATGTTTGAATCAAATTCACGGTTTTACATATGGAGTTAATATTAAAGTTGCAACCAATTACTGGATTTACCAAACCAAAATTACTAATTTTGCCAATACTAACGTTGTGCGATACTTTGAAAATTTACTCTCTACCGATTGCTGTCTCACCCTACCATTTACTTTATTTTGCAGCATTACTCTTAGACCAAAATCGAGGAAAATATATGTCTCTGAAACTTCAGCAGACCCAAAGTGGATAACTTTAAACCTTTAAAGCAACATAAGACATTTTGAACGTTAACGATTACGAATTTAATTCAACATTGCCTATGCGACAACGAGTATAGATTACCAATTAATCGAAAAAACTTGTGACCTGAGTACATCTAAGCTCCACATAAAAGATCAAGACGAGTACGTGTAGAACTAGTCCAACCCAAGAGTTTCAAAATTAACCACAATATATTACCACTGCAAATCAAGACTGTATTGTGCCCTAAGAGGGTGGAGATGGCCTTTAATGTAAAGACTGTCACGTTAACACCACGTCAATCAAATTGTTTCTGAAACCAGAACTTGCTGATTCATTACAAAGACCCCAGAGAAAATGATATTATTTGGTTCGTGTAACAAACGAAACAAATTTACGGATAGGTTAAATATAACCAACAACGAATGCCAGAGAAAGTCTGATTCTTATCTAACTTTCAGTACCAAGTTACAAGTCGCTAATTCTTGAAGCAGTGTAGTTTTCAAAAAGCAGTACATTTGCAGACATGTCGTCAGACTTGCTGCGATGAAAAAATTGTCGAGATTCCCGATAGAATTAACCCAGAAGTAAATAGTTCTAAGACCAAAAATGGCTCAAAAATTGTGTATCTAAATTTTTTGGTGTTCCATTGGCCTTATGATTCAAAATGTTTGTCAATATTATTCCAATTTAGCAGCTTTTTGTGGTTGCTCAAATATAATATTTGGTAGAGCACATTTAAGTAAAATCGTGGGTTTTTTTTTCATTTGGTCGCAAACAGTCAGTATTGGCAAAATCAGCACTTTTTAGAGGGCAATGTCAGTAATTGGTAGGGTGCACTAATTACCACCCTTACATATGTTAATAACTCATATTTTAGGTCAAGGAGTGCCGAGTACATTTTCAGCTTGCTGGATGTCTCCTCCCACTTGACAATAGACAAAAGATGTTTCAAATGAAGGCTTGCGATGCGAATGCCCCAATCTCAAATGAATTTTCGAAATTCATAGCAACAAAAATATCCTTAAAAATTCACGTAAAAACACATTAAGTATGGCAAAACAAAGACTACACATTACTTGTAGTAATTTAGCACTATTAAACTAAAAAGATCCAAAATTCAGTTGCATTTCACTCAGATTTTGTGAAATACGGGATGGATAGCGGCGAAGTATGTCTCCTTGATGAGTAGACCTGCAAGCGATTTCATTGATAGTCTCAAAATCGAGTACAATACACAGAAATTAAATAATGTGGAAAGCTCGTGGACGAGCACAGACCGCTACCAGCGGTTTAAAATCCAGGAAGTCTTCTCTTCTCATATTTTGGATCCGAAATAAATTTAAAGGAGAAGCTGAGCGAATTAATTCCTCAATGCCATGTGGTTGAACCAACTGAACTTGCTTATGACGATTCTCTAGCAGAGCGAATTGGCGGTCACAAGGAAGAAACGAGTGACCTGAGACGAGGAACTTTTGTTCGATCTAATTGAGAAAGATTACAATAAAGTTACTAATGGATACAAAGGATAGCTTATTACTCACAGGAAAATCTTACATAAGTAAAGCGCCGCAAAGACACGAGCAAACGTTAACCAGTCAACGTAACATGGTTGAACGAAGGATAATTGTAATTATCCGAGGTACATGGAAACCGGAAGGTATCCATAGCTCATTGGTAGTAGCTAGCAGGTAGCTACCTACAGCACCGTCTATACAAAAAATAGAGAACCCCGTGCATGGGTATGGTTTCTCCGTCCTCGGCGTGCGTGGCTTCCCTCATGGTCCAAAGAAGGTCCAGGTTCAAGTGGGGAATTTGATGGGAAAACAAGGGATGGGTATGGGTGGGTATGGATACCTTCCGGTTTCCATGTACATCGGATAATTACAGTTATCCTTCGCAAAACCCTTCGGATGGTGCTCGAATAATCTTCAATTAATCCTTCGGTGCATTCCTACCTTCGGTATCCATAGCTTATTGGTAGCTGTTTAAAAATGTTCAAATTCGTCACATTCATGGTAACAGCATATTTATTTGCAAGACTGACTGCTACATTTAAGTTAATGAATATCATTATTAGATAACACGGCAGTAGAAAAATTATTGTCTATTGCTATTGGGCGGTTGTAAAATTTTGCAAAAACCTTCGACTTTTCAGACCAACCCGCAGCTTTATAAATATTATCTAAAGCGACACCAGCTTGTGCGGCCTTTGATGTAGAGCTATGCCTAAAGCTATGTGACTTGAAAATTGAGACATGGATCCCTGCTAAATGTAACACCTCCTTTAGCCAGTTACTAACTGTTTGTGATGATGCAGCTTTAAACGGCACCTTAGTGCAGATAACAATATTCTCCGAATTTCTCAGACTAGCAGTACGATTAACATAATGTTTTACACAATCCACCACACATAATTTCTTAACTGTAAATACTTCTAACAAAATTTGAAGACCTGCAACCGGCTTTGTTGTCTTCAATCTATCTGATACGCGTATAACAATGTTTTGAGCATTTATAATTAACCCTGAAGTTTTGATGTGTACCAGTGTTTGGACACGTTGACCTGAACACAATGCAAGTAAGGCAACGCACTTTAAAGTAAGTAGTTTTAATGTAAGTCTATCATTTGAGTCCTAGTCTTCAAATAATTTTAGAACCTTTGACACATCCCATGTAGATTCATACTTAGGAAGTGGAGGTCTTAATCGACTAACACCTTTAAGCATCCTTAATACAAGTGGATGGCTACCTATCGAAAAATTGTCTACTCGACCTAAGCATGTGGACAGAGCCGATCTCGCGGTATTGATAGTTGGATAACTGCATCCATCATCATAAGGTCTACCTAAAAATTCCAGCACATTGGGAATTGTGGGTGAAAAAACTTCAAACTTTCTTTCTTCCCCAAACGAAGTCCATTTTTTCAACACCGAATCATACTGCTTCCAAGTTGCATCTGCACAGGAAGCTTCAATTAACATCGAACAGGTTTCCGGTAATTTTAGATTTGTGAAGACTTGACTACAGCTACTAGAAGCTCTAGGTCTTTCGATAACGGGTTAGGCCTGTTATCAAATGGACAAATTAGTTTGAAGTCTTTAGGCAACAATTGGAATGGCTTTGAGATTCTCATTTGATTGTACTTTGGAAACCAAAATTGCGTCTACCAATTTGGAACAACTATGATTCCTTTACACTGACCTTCTTCAATTTTCTTAAGTACCCTTGAAACCAACGAGAATGGAGGGAACGCATAGAAAAAACTATTCCATTTATAGCAAAATGCATCAACCCCAGAGGCATTCGGATCAGAAAACCATGAATAATATCTCTCACATTTTGTTGTGTGAACTAGCAAACAAGCCTATCTCCGGGATTCCTAGTACTTTGGTTAACCTTTTATTGTCGAACCCAAAATCTGTTTCATCATATTTGCGCCTTGATGCTTCATCTGCTACGTAATTTTATTTTGTATTAATGTAAGTTGCGTAAATATATATGTTACGTTCCTCACACCGATTCCAAATTTCCATCGATAATTTATGATTAGCAAAAGTGCGGCAACCACCCTGTTGCAATTTGAGAGCTTCCCCATCAATGACTTTAGTCCATTTAGGGCACCCTTTAACTCGAATGTATTTATGTGTAAAGACTGTTCCTCTGCAGACCAAAATCCTCTAGTAGTCTCGCTATAATCACAAGTTGCACCCCAACCAGTCAGTGATGCATCTGTGAATAGAATATTTGCAAAACTATCACAATTTATCTTGTTTGGTGGTCCACTCATTGCCCTGTCCCACCATTTTAAATCTTTGATGCACTCATCATTAAGTTTAAGAGTTGCCTGAAAATCGTTATTATTTTTCTCGAGTATTTCAATCTTAAACATTTCCAAGTCACGTGTTCTTAAAAGGGAGAACGGAACTGCTGGAGTTGCTACTATTACTAGTAACGTTCCAATTGTTCCAGCTAATGTCTAAATAGTTATGAATTCTTTTCTTAAGACGTTTGAAGAAATGCTTTTAATATTTTCCTTTTTGCGATCTGGTAAGGAAATTGTCATTTGAGAGGAGTTAAAAATGAATCCTAAATATTCAATTTCTTGGTTTGGTTCTAAATCTGATTTGCGATAATTAATGGGAAGACCTAAGAGATCTAGAAGTTTTCTGGATACGTCAACACTCCTGCGACACTTCTTTTTAGATTCTCCAAGGAACAATAAGTCATCTAAATAGCCCACTGACTTAATTCCCTTTGACCTCAAATATCCAAGAAAAGGACGCATGATTTTAGTAAAAATACGAGGAGCTGACGAGAGTCCGAACGGCAACCATGAAAACTCATACAATATTCCCTTATTAAAAAATCGAAGGTACTTTCTGTGCTGATTAGCAATAGATACTAAGTAATAAGGATCTTGGAGATCAATTTTTGCCATAAAATCACCTTGTGGAGCAAACTCTTAACCGTTCTGTAATCTTCTATTTTGAAATGGGCTTCTTTAATACAGCTATTAAGTCTTTTAAAGTTTAAAATGAAACTTCCAGATCCATCAAGCTTGGGAACTACAAATATTGGGGAGATAAATTCTCCACTACAGTGTTGCACCGTTTCTACTGCCCCTATTTCTAGCATCTTGTTTATACATAAGTCTATCTGCTTTTGTTCATTTTCTGTGAAATTTCTTTAAGCTGGGGCAACTAACTGTACAGGTGGTTCAGAAGTAAATGGCAATTCATAACCTCTAATTGCACCTAAAACTTCGAAGTCTCTGTAATCTTTTTCCACTCTTTATAAAACAGTTTTAAAGATCCTGCTCTCACGTTTACTACTGGTGATACGTTCCGAATTGTCTGCGCAGAGACGACCGTCCGCGGTATCTTAAGTTCATCCCTCCTCGGAGTGGTGGAGGAGGGCCTCGCCCGTTTAAAGACATTGAACTTGAATTGTTGTATGGAGCTGGGCGACTTCCGCAAAAAGAACGTCGCATAATAGAGGATCGGACAACATTCGATGTTGCTTTCGCTGGCTTCAACTGCTCTGGCAAATTGTCTCCAAACAAGAATTCTGACGTTGTGGAATTAGAGCAAATGCTTGCTATGTCCTTGTTCAAGTTCGGCTTAATTTCGTGTTTCCGTCGCACATTTAGGTCTTGCGTAAGGTTTCCGAGAACTGTCAGTGCTTCCAGATTTGATCGCAGCAAATCTTCCCTCAGGGATTTCCAATCTGATCCATTTGAAACAAAAGAGTTTTTCTGCTATTTTAGCCAGCACAACAGAGGCAGTTCCAATCTGCTGTTGAATTGTTTGATATTGATAAAAGTCAGACTGTCGTGTTTTTTGAAGTAAGATATTCCATATCTCAGCGTTTATTCGTGGAGTTGCTAAGGCTTTGCAATTCTCAGGAATTTTCGTAACATATCTTATCTTGTCAATTGTCTCCTTAGGTTGTTTCATCTGAAATAATCTCGAAACAGATGATGCTACGTCATTCTGTAAGTCCTGACCGTATTCATTCTCTGGCTGAGAGACATTGAGGATACTGATTAGATTCTCGTCAGGTAGGCTTTCACCATTATTTGCACCTTCATAAGGTAAACAATGTAGATGAGTAATTGATTCCTGAGAAAATTTTTATATCAAGATAGTTTTATAGAGCTACCTGTAGTCTGAACTTTGTCTATTAACGACGAAATAGGATCTTGGCTATCTATCTGCATCATCTCAGGCTCGGTTTTGGCTTGATCAGTGGAATTAGAAATCATTTGAAACAGCTGGGCCATCTGACTTGGAACATCTTTAAGAGCCGAAAGAACCTCCGCATGCTCTTTAACGTTTTCAGTTAGCGATTCAATTCTCTTCTTTGCATTTGTTGCCTTCTTTCCCGTAGGCTTCTTTAGCCTATAACAGAATTAAAAATTGTTCAATTTGTGGCTACGCCAACGTTAATGATCTTCTTGATTGCATCAAGAGGTTTGGATTTGAATTTATCACTTGTTGGGTGACCACGTACTCCCTCAATGAATTCGTTTAGTACTACTTAAAGGGATGATTCCATCATTCCCAGACCTTTTCGAGTTTGGAAGACTACGTCTTTCCTAAGGCCTCAATGTCGTCGAGAGAAAAGTTTCAAAAACCTACCCATCCCTCTTGTCGTCAGCCATCTTGGTTGCTGGGATCCGATGTTGTAATCACGAATAAAGGGAAGTTCGATTTCGAAAGTTAAGCCAGAGGAAGAAGTGGAGGTGTGCTGCAGGCAACCGTCAAACTCGCTATGAGGGAAGCCACGCACGCCGAGGACGGAGGAACCATACGCATGCACGGGGTTCTCTATTTTTTGTATAGACGGAGCTACCTGCTAGCTACTAGCAATGAGCTATGGATACCGAAGGTTGGAATGTACCGAAGGATTAATCAAATTTCAATCTACTTAGGGAAACTGAAGAAAAGACTTCGATATTTTGGTGTAAAGGCCAATGTAATTAGTGGAAGGTAGTTTGTCTATTCAAGTTACTCGTAAGTCAAGGATATTTTACAAAAAAGCAGAAAAATTTCCTCACTACTGACAACAGCTTTCTTCCTTGCGACAGAATGTTTGCTTTAATTGAACAAAGGAAGAGAAATTAAAAAATTAGCATTCCGCAGCAGTAGGGAGACCTAGCCCTGAGGACGAAATTAAATCATCCGTTTCATATAATACACATGTCCAAGAACATTACAGGGACATCCAGTGACTTTCAGCCCTTATTTCGACAATGACTACAATATATTTCCTGTATGTCAGGACCAGCACTTTGTAACTTTATGCCTATGTTTGTGATACTCATATTCCACCCTAATAACCGAACTAGTCATACGTTTTTGGGAATCGTGTAACATTACGCCCCTCGGAATAGGAGGATATGACATTATTACTTGAAGTTGCGGATTTTTACTTAGCGGGTTGCCAGTTCGATACAAAGGACTCAATAATTTCCTATTTCATCACTTGTGTTTTGTCTTCAAGTAGGCTTTTGGTGAGATCAAATCAGATTGATAGTTTGTTGTGAATTGATATTAATTGAAACTGAACAGTTAAGTACTTGGTGAATGGCTGATTTGGCTTGGCCATGATTACCGTTCCCAATGGGAATAATGAACAAGGACTGTAGTAGAGCTGTGACTTGGTGACAATAATATCGGTTCAAAGAAGCTGTCAAAGGGTTGCTGTCGATTCCACAAATACCAACTTATTGTATACGTCGGGTCAACTCATCAATTGCTGAAAAGATCAGCTTGAAAGAACATGTAAGGTGAAAATTTAGATACCAATGAAGTCTCAGACACTCTCGATTTAGGCAGTAATTCATTATCTCTAAGGCACTGCTACTCGCTTAGAATCTTAAAGATCAATTTTACTTAAATAAGAAAACTTCGCGTATTGTTAATAACTGCTCTCGCCAGACCATGATTACCCTTTACAATAGATGGCAGTTCACGCTTAAACTGCCAAGATTGAAACAGGACTGTTCAATAATCCTGCAACCTAGTTAACAGCAGAAAAATTCAAAACGGCCTATCTTGGAATTTAATCCCAGAACTACCAACATAAACACAACATATTTAATGGTGGATCAACTAATCACCTGATCAGTCAACATGACTCCATTAAGGGTGCAATAAAGGCTGTAATGACTTGGCAATGACAATCCTTAAGTGATAAGTTAATTGTTTTCACGATTTGATTAGGAGGGAATTAGAATGGAATAATATTAATGCACAATTAGGAATCTGATTCTATCACTGGGTTGTTTACAATTACATAGACGTCTGTAAGTAATTTATTATAACTGAAGAACTGCCACTTACTTCTTTATTGAATATTCAATGATCAATCTTATTTAGGTATATACATATCATAAAATGTTGAATGGGTGCTCTGGCATTGCCATGGCCATACCCTTGACAATGAATATCAATTCGCTCGTTAAGATTGATGTTTTTTTAACTGAAAATTACGTTGTGACGTGTAGAACTTAACAAACTGACGGCTGGAATGATAATCAGAGTAGCCTATATTCAGATTATTGAACATTGATTGTTGGGATAACTCATAAGTAGTCAAGAATCAACTTGAGAGAAGTTGTAATTCCTTTTAGAATATAGTAAAATCTCAAACCACTTAATTCAATGTCAAGGACACTTACAAAGAACAACCTACGTTCTGGGTAGGTTGGTAATGAATTGAAGTAAACCTTTAAAAGCTTTGAAAATCAATTGTGAAGGAGTTATCGTGCTAAGCAGAATAGTCACTTCAAATTGAAAGGAGACTCATGAGTTGTATAAGTGTGTGTGAATTGAATTATTTGCGTTGCGAAAAATTCGTAAGTGGAAGAAAGAGACGAAAAGAAGTGGCCCGTTTCTTATCTCTCTCTCCCATCTTCTTTTGCCACGCTTGCAGCTCACAGTTGCTAATTAATAAAAAGTTGATGTTCAACTTTTGCTTATGCCTGCTCCTGCTTGAACACACACACTCACCAGAGCATTCTCACTCCCCTAAATACACCTTTCATTATGAAAATAAGGTGGACAGACAATTCCTCGAGGAGTTGGTCCGGAGCTTCGTAGAGTAACATACCTTCCAAATAGCAAGTATATAATAATAAGTACTTCTATTGAATTACACACGTAAAGTTTCGTCTCACATTCACTAATAAATTCGCACGTAAAAATTGGCGATTAAATCTATAGACTCACCGAACCTAAATGACTAAAGAAGGAGATAATCATTACACACACACAAAGACAATCTACCGTTGCTTTCAAAATGAACTGTGAAGTCTTTTAATAATTCATTGCGGACATTGTTCTGATGTGTGACAGACAACTCACTATTATGGGGCTGGAGGGAGTAGAAGTTTAGGTAATATTTTTGGCGTTTGGATTAGTGTTTCTCGATCTCGGGAGTTACTCGATCCACTCGTAGGTTTTGCACCCGAATCGAGTAACTGCACCTTATTTCCTATACTTATGACTACTCCCGCGGAATAAAATTGCTAGTCCCGGAAGTAGCAAAACATATACAATTCACTTATGCCTATTACCTGAAAAAAACCGGGTAATGAGGTCAATCTCTATCCTAATGGTAGATTGTTAGGAACAATTGCACGACTAAAACATTCTGCACATTGATTTTCAACTAATTATCAGCTCCTTTGGATTATTTTTTAGATCAATTGTGTATCTTGAAAAACATGGCGTGGGGAATTTCACGGTTTATGGTGATCCAGTCCCTATCAGCTTTATTCACGAATGTTGGATTAACGACAACAAGCTCTACCTGACGAAGCAAAATAGAATGCTGCACGTCAAGGTAAGTGTATAATAATAATAATAATATCTTTTCAATGAGAAATCTCCCTGGGGAGTGGTTATATCTCAAGATCAGTTAAACATACAAGTAATCATGTTGTGCATCGCATAAATGAGTACTTTAAAAGAAGTAATGGATTGATTGTAGTAGTAGTACGAATTATTCAACTACGAATTTTGCATAAAAAAGTATAATTAGAAGGAATGCAGCAAATAGATAGATAGATCTGCTTCACGTATGTTTTTATATTTTTTTGACCACAGTAAAAGAATCAGATTTTAATATTATCTGGCAGAGCATTCGAAATTTGATTTCAAAGCGTATACTTCTTTCCTTTGTGTGAAAATGATACGGTTTAAGGGGCAGATCGGTGTAAAAACAAGAGGACTTGTGAGATGTGAGATAAAGGGTGTAATACAGAATGACAATGATAGAATGACTCACAAAGTGATCAATGGTGTCAACGCCAGTTTTAGCCAAAATATAAGGGCGTTATGGAACAGCTCACTTTTCCAACCTGTAAGGCGAAAAGTACAGTTCTTGATACCTCCTCTGTAGATGTAAAGACACTTATGGACTGTTGCGCGGAAGTGCGGAATAACTGAGACCCATCTGGTCGAAATGTGATGAAAATGGTAGCTGTGCAGGATGAGGGAACCTGGAGACGGTAGTTAAATTTCAAAATAACGATAGTTGTCACAATCACTCATGAACACGTTTAACAGCAGTTAACCACTTTATTATTCACTTTATCGGAATAGTGCACTTCAGAAGAATCTGAAGGATTCTGTGAAATAAATCACAAAGGTTTTCGGAAGGGATTTGTTTTAAATGGAACTTGGAAATAATATTGAATCAAACAATATGTTCTGCTTATTGGCAGGTGAGAGAAGCAATGGGAAAAGCGTCCTCCTTTCTACGCATTCTTCACGTGGAACTTAGATATGTGTTCCTCTGCATGCAAATATAAACTCACGGCACTACACGACGCACCGATGAAATCCGCGCTTTAAAACCCACAAAACAAACTTTTATAAATCCTGTGTAAAATATAGGGCAACAATTTTCTGGAACTCATAACCCTAAAAAACAAAACAGGGTGACCCTGCAGAAGTTAAATTTATGTTACAAAAAGTATAATTAAAAAGAGAGACTGAACTACGTAGTCTTTAGACTTTAACCTAACATAATATATTTTTTATAAACTGTAGCTTACAATGTGTTTGGTTGTATACCGGTTGTTCCAAACTGTACCCTTTGACAATAAAGAATTAGTATTATTACTATTGTTAAAAAGAGTCACGAGAAGAACTGTGGGGCTCTGGATGGCTCATAAACAGCACTATAGTCTGAGAGCTTTCTGTTGTAGTATCTATTTGTAACACTCCTCAGACCGGCTGAAATGGAACCATCAAGTAGTTTCGGTTTCCTAACCCTGCATTACGGTCGATTCTAGAGGTTACAATTTTCAACAGAAACTTTCTTGTGTCTCCCATTTCTGAGTAAATGTAAATACTCTTCTTCCATTGAGTGTCTCTCACTGTAGAACAACTTAAGCTTTTACTCTGCAGTAGTAATTAAATGTGTGACTTGAGTTAAATGAGTCGAGTGCCACATTTAGTGTCACGAATAAGGTTTTTGTCACATATGACCAGTCCACAATGATAAAAGCAATCAACACAGATTACTGTATCATTTCCAAAATGATCTTTGCTACATCTAAAAGAACAGAGTACGAAGTCTAACTGCACATTTACGGACGAGAGTAATAGGCTTGTTTCGACGATAAAATATATTAAAAAGATATTCGAAGCTGCTAAAGGCTTTTATGACCGTACTATTGTTAGTTATGAGTTTTCCACTGTGAAGTACACTCCATCAAGTGTCACAGCTTAAACTCAAAAGGCAGGGTGAGAAGTTCCTTAAAACAGCTTACATCATTCTACAAACCTCAAAAAGACATTGCAAGATATATTGCTTGTTACTTTACTGAAAATTAATAAGGATTAGTTTGATCAATCCCCTGTTGAACACCTTTAAACAGGAAGTATGTGCGTAAGAATTAAATGGATTTTTTTTAAATCAATGTGACAAAGGTCACAGCTTAATTAATTCACCTAAGTGGAGTATTGAATATAAGTATTGATCCCAGTGTATATAGGCCGTGGTCAAGTATATGAGAGGCCACATTTGGTTGACCTATCTGAGTGTCATGGTTAGTAGTAATATTAATACCCGCTAATATAGGCTTTGGTCAAGTCTGTGCATTCAAAATTACTCAGCCTTCCGTAACATTTATTTCTACATATCCTTGCAGGGTAATATAGTGTATGTTGTGGGAAAACCTGAATTTTTCACACCTACATCCGAAGAAAGTTTCTGGATCAGAAGTGTTAGAGAAGAGGCTTGAAACTCGGGAACTGAAAAACACTTATTCTTTGTTTGCAGTATATCTCGACTTTAGTCATCGACGAATTATCACAGAGGATGCGAGAAATTCATGTGGCTTCGGACGAAGATGTTACTTTGTGATTTTTTTATTATTTGCAGAACCGTTTGTGGTTCAACACTTCCCAGATAAACTTTCCGTGTTAGAGGTTTCCAAAAAGGAGAGGCCAAAACTGTCATCAATTCTCCTGATTCCAAAAATTATAGATTTTTTTAAAATTTTAATTGAGCGTTCCTATGCTTTACAACAGTCTTGTTTATTTTTCCAAACTTATAAGATGTATATTTGTTTAAAGATAGAAATACAACATAGGTCATGATAGTAAAGTACAACAATAAACCATTGAAATTTACCCATAGGAAAAATTAACCAGTTAAGAAGAATTTAGACTTGCTTGCTTGCTTCAGTGTAGCAATTTGGATATTTATAATTTTGCAGTCGTAGCGAACTTGAAAGGGTTATTAAGGCACACAAACTGTAACGAAATTTCTTCAATATGCTTCGGACTTTAATATGGAAGTGTTGAAAGCAGTCTAAAGTGCTAGAACTGCAACGAATCTGGTAAAATTCACTAAAAATTCATCTTGACTTAAACCAAACATACATTCGTCTATATACGCCATACAAAATTTTATTGTCAATATTTATTTCTTACACAAATTTCTCAAATCTAGACGCTGCCTCGGTAAACACTGTTGCTCCAACTCAATCAAAAATCAATTATTGATTCAATATATTGTGAGACATTACGGGGTCATTTTTTCAAACTTCACACAGCTAGATGCTTTTACGTGAAAAAATCCACTCAGGGGAAGATCCTAGAGGTAGTCACAGATATAATATGTAAGGATTCAGGACAGCAGTACTCAAAACTCCGTGCAAACTTAACACAACTACGCATCTAAATAGACATAAAAGCTTAACTGTGTATTACTTGCACTAAGCACGATGTCAAAAGATTGACTGTTAAGGGGGCAGATGAGTGTGAAAACTAGAGGACTTGGGAAAGTCAAGAGATTCTGGGACTTAGGTGATTTCTACGAAAAATTCAGGACTTATAAGAATATTAGGGAGAATTCTCAAGTAAAAATGACAGAGTTTTATTTAGGGAGAGAGATCATCACTCGCTGAAGATCAGATGAACACTGAGAGATTTTCACTAAAATCTACCATCACTACAATTTTACATTATCATCTCTACGGATACTTTCCAAACTACACTACACTTTTGACACTCCCACCTTGACCTTTACAGTTAACAGGAAAAGGTCAACTACTATTACAATAATAACGTAAACAATTTAAACACTTTCGAAGGCACTTTGCACTGAGGACGAAATTCATGAGGAAACTGGTTGAAGGTGTTTTCCGCTCCTTGTGACGATTCCTTCAGCAATCTCCTTGCCCTTCAGCTCATTTCCATCTTTAGTCTCCTTCATCAGATCCTTTCCATCTTCTACCGACACTTCCAGAGCGATGAGTTTCCTCACTGGGCGCAGGAACTGTCCAGTAGAAGTTCGAATTCGGGCAACACGTTCCACTCCATCTTTTCCAGGGAACAATTCCTCAATTCTTGCCAGAGGCCAGTCCACTCGCTTCTTTAAGTCGCTGTGTATCATCACGAGAGTTCCAATCTTCAGGACACTTTTTGGGGATGTCTTTTGTCGATGCACTTAGATTCCCAGGTATTCCATCCGGAATCGTCCACGCAGATCCCCACGAAGCTTCTGCCGGTATTGGAGTCTTCGGTTCAGTGAGGTGGAGTCCACAGTATCCAAATCCAAGGTAGATCC
>JAQGAC010000732.1:0-19848 GCA_034696585.1 Isotomurus maculatus
GGTCTGTTTCATCGTATACTGGATTGATAGGATCAAAATTACATCGCCTTAATTTTCATAGTTTCATAGTTTTTTTATGCAAAGGGCAATCCAAATAAGTTCTATGATCATAGAACTTATTATCTGTGGTATCATTTACATATCAATATTTAAATGATACCACTGATAATATGTTCCTTCCTGCTGTTCTTTCCGTATTTCTCACACACCCAACCACATAACGCCGATCGAAGACTGCAAATAACTTTGTCTAAAATGTCGTTGGCATTTTCGAAAACAAACAAAAGGAAACCCTTTCTTATTCTGGAAGGTTACACGTATAAAGTGGAGAAGGTTAGGAACGCAGAGGATGAAAGTTTTACATGGCGGTGCATGGAATATGAATAAATGTCGTGGAAGGTTTCACACTTGATCGAACAGTATGACAAGCTGACTACTGAGGAGTCCATTAAAAGGATTGTTTATAATATTCAGTTTCATTGAATTTTGACTTTCTCGCGATGTCGAGAGACAACTATGAATAAATTGGCGATGTTATTTTTGCCCCATGTTTTGAATTTGCGATGTTATTTTGCAGCGATATTTTGAAACGGCGATGTTTATTTCGCGATGTTTTGTCGCAGCTATGTTTTTGAAACTATATTTCGTGTGGTACCCGCACAACAATAGACTTGTATTTTTGGGGTCCAATATTTATCGGACCTCAATAGACTTGTAAACACACGAATGAGTTTCAAGCTCAAAATGCACCGTAAATTCTGATTACTAGACGGATGCATTTCTGATTATTTTTCATCCAAGGATTCCACAAGCTTTCATCATGACTTGGAATTCAATCTTCTTCACTATAAGTTAACGCTTCTTCAGCAGTTTAAACGCAACCATTCCAAAAAATTGTGCCTTTTCCTGTCCATATCATATCCAGACCATGTCAGCGTAAGAACGTTTGCGTTTGAGCAACGATCCCGAAGGCAATCAAATATCCAAGGGTCATCATTAGGGATACTGTTTTTATAAGCAGTTACGGAAGATTAAGGTTTTCAGAAGCGTGTCCCCATCCTGCTCCATCGAGCGGAATATGCATCTGCTCCGAAATGAAAGTTGGTTCTACTCTACACGGGTTTCGGTCGTCCCATATGTCTTATTGTTAGTACGTCACGTGCACTGACGGAAACATGATATTCATTCACGACCCTCACACATGACTCAAGTTCCTTCCTGCACAAAAACGCATTCTTAGTGGCGAGGTCGCGACTGAAAACATCAGAAGAAGAAATAATTTGCACTCGAACTATAGTGAGTTTACCACAAACCGATTTCATGCGTCAGAAGCGAAAAATCACCCAAAGAAAGTGAATAGTCCAACCTGACTATTATATTTAATGTAAACGAATGCAGCTACTGAACCTTAAATAAGAGGCCCATATCCCAACATGAATATTATATGCTCACTCTGGGACATAATCAGTTCAAAATTTCAAAAAATCATCAAAAATTTTAATATTTTTTTATTATTCCAATAAATATGAACAACGTACCCGTGATTTCTACTGTCCTCGTTGGAAGCTTAAACTCCCTATGACTAGACTCTCATCGGTTAACAGAAATAGACTGATTAACCTCGAAATTTGACACAACCTTTTTTGCAGTGATAAGAAACGTGCATGCGAAATTTCAAGTTCATCCAAGTACCCGTTGTATAGCTATCATGTTATCGCCGAACAGACTGACATCAAACTCATCTAATCAGCCCCAAATCGACTGGGCTTAAAATAGACACTAGAGGCGGTTGATTTTTCCCCTTTCTCCGCGTTTATCTCCTTCACCTGCACAACAACCAACAATATTAAAGTCACTTCTCCATACGCATCCCATCAAATATGATTCGCAAAGGATACGAAATGGTTACTCCTTACCTCCGTTTGAGTTGATATGACTGTCTTTGTGGCTGCACTTAACTTACATTAAAGGTATTGCGATATTCCAGATAAATATATTTAACGCAGAATTAAAACAGATTTTAAGGATTCTAGTGTTATATAAATACTAGGATTTTGAGCTTAACGTAATTGCTTAATAATCGCAGACGTTTAATGTTTTGAGGTAATTTTAAAAACATTATTCATAATCCGAACCACCAAAGATGCTCGCCATAATAAACAAAGGAAGTATAGCATACGAAGCAACGTGAAACACTACAGGAGGAATTATGAAGAGTACTATTGCTTTTATGGCGTGTAGTATTCTTTGTGGAATTAACATTCCAGCAATTCTTACAGTATTAGCCATAACCAGGAGTGAGTTTTCTAAAATATATTTCATCGGATGTTTTAGGCCGCCTAATTTATACATTCCATTTTCCTCACTAATTTTAAAGGGACTCATTACTATAGCATGATCCTTTAAGGTAAGTATATATGGGTCTGGCCAATGATTTTGAGGTCTTAAGCTTCCTGCACTGGTCAAAGCCAACAGTCCTAATGCTACTACAATCCAAAGTGTTGGAAAGAAAGCTCTTCGTGGAAAACCCATTGTGTGTTGGAAGCTGAAAAAATAGAACCAACCTTAACACCAATTTATTTAAAAAATTTTAATTACTGGTCGCCTTATGATTCTATGCACTATACCTTTTTAATCTCCGTGAAGAGGTATTGAAACTTGAATACTGCGAGCACTTTGCTTCAGAAATCTTAAGTTTAAATTGACAAAACACTGTCCACAATTCACTTGTCTGCTGGTGGTACATTCAGTTTGGCTATGATTTTAAAACTACTCGTGGATGACAGCTTAATAGTAGTTGGTAGAGTCAAAATGAGATGATGACGCGAAGATGTTTTGTGCTGTTATTAAAATCGAGCACAAATACTCAGAAGTACGATACGAATTCCATTGCGAGCTAGTATGATAGCTCGCAATGGCTAAGCTTTTAAAATACAACGGAGATGAGAATTGAATGAATTCGTGTTAAGCCTCACTCTCGAAATCTGCTTTCATTTCCAAGAAAGATGAAACCCTCGAGATATATGATCACTCGCCTAGCAACTTTTTGCCTTCAGGCGGACAGCATGGTTAGGTCTTGTGTGCTAGAAAGACACACTCAATTCACTTGCCAGTCAGTCATCATCAGTATCACTATTTGTGTGTGTGTGTATTGCAATATTAATCGTAAAGAATACTACTATGCTCTATTCACCTGGCCCTATTATGACTCTCATTCATAAAAGGATGTTTTATTCTTGTTAATGTGTTACACTATTTTAAATAACTTAGGTCACTGGTCAAGGTGCCCCTTGTATCAATAAATAAATAAATGCAACAACAGAAGTTACGATTATACACTCAGCGTTGTTGTATTATAAATGAATCTTTTACAGCTGATTGCATGATTTCATTATAAAATGCCACATAGTCGATGAGTCGTCGTTGATGAGAGCTTGAATTTTTAATATAGAGAAACAATGATATATCAGATTCATTTTATCGATTTTCAACATGAAATCGATTTTTAGAAACAGTGGAGAAGAAACATAAAGTACATGGGATCATCTTTTGAGATACTTTATTACTCCCCAACAGCCATTTGACAACTGACTCACTCTGTCATACAAGCATATCCACACAGACAATTTGGGTACTATTCAAAGACCTCCAGTTCTTCCCAAGTACATTTTAATGGGGTGCCTGGTGCCTTTATTTTACAGATGAAGCAAAAGTTCTAGAAGCCTATGTTCTCATTTTAATCTCCAAAAAGGTCGTTTTTACCTGAGGACCCTTAGAGTACGAATGCACGCACCCACTACACCCGTGAGCGTAGCATTGAATTAGGGGAAAAGTTCATGTGTGTGCAGAGTGTGAGTGCACCGGCACTGCAGGGGTCTTCAGGTAAAAACGAAGGCTTCTAGAGATTTTGCTTCCACTGTAATTACTACTATCGTATAAATTTATCTTGCAATAATTTTGAAACATCTTTAACTAATCGATGAAGACCCTGTACCAATTATAATGTGCATTAACACGGTTTGGAGGAGGAAAAGTTTTAAAATGCATAATTATTTCACCATTGTATTGAATTTTAAAAATTATCTCAGAAAATCATCATCGTGGGTCATTCTTGTGCTTAAATTCAGCGTTTCAAATCTGTTCCAGCTAATAAAAAATGGAGCTATATGTTTCCACATTCAACATGAAGTACTTAATCTATATTCTTTACAGTATTTTATCCAGTCTTTGTAATCCAAAATAACAAAATTATCTAATAAATTGAATGTCTACTTCACGCCTGGTGTGCAACTAGGGAGTTTATATTTGGGTGTGATTAATAAGCAATGGTGCTGAATAATCCAATTTCGAATTTTTTACGTATCTGAGACCTCAGCAAACACAAACTGGGTCGAGTAGCACCTCATCCTGCAACAAAATATCACATTGCCTCGACAGGAGGAAAAAGGAATTTTTTGCGGCAAAGGCGGCGAGCCATTCAACGGGGACTCGAGTGTGGACAATAATAAAGATTCTTGGCTGAACAAGTCTTCAATTGACATTTGCTATTTGTTTACTTTACTTCTGTTGTTCCGTAGGAAGGTTTGTTGTGGTATCAAAATCCAACAATTAAGTAAATTATTACTCATACAATTTTAAGCATTATTTCAGTTCTAAGGTATTATCATTAATATTGACAGAAGCTGTAAGAGAAGGTCGAGTCTGAGCATATGGCGAGCTCTTGCCTTTCGTGAGTATTTAGTTTTACACCACTTCTTCACCTTTAATTAATTTGGAACAAGTGCAGGCATATGATCGAATGCAATTAAACACTCCTAGTAAACAATGCAACTAAACACTATTGGTTATTTTCTAGATTGTTGGGGGTCAACCCGGGAGTGGAGAATCTGATTCTCTTATTCGTTTCCTCGGGTGACGGGGGACTCAGGAGCATTCTGAACTTGCGGTTGGTCTGTTCCACAACAAAAGAGTGGATAGACGATCTCCCAAAAAGAGTCGCAGACGTTGTGTTTTCAAGAGCGCAAGTGAAATTGGATCTTGAATGTTCCGAACTCCGCGACTTTGTGTTTCATCCACCACCGTTCGGGGTTACCTCGCTGTTACTCGGTGAAGAAATTGGGCATGATTACGAAGACCTTTTTAATGCAGAATACACGTGCGAACTCTTCTGTGACTTCTGGCGAACTAAATTAGAAACCCTTGAGCTACATTATGAAACTGACGGCGATAGCACTTTTGAACGCTTTCGGTTGAAACTCCTGGAATTGCCAAAACTGCAGACACTTAAATTCAGCCATGGTCTCGAGCTTCCAGATGAAACAGAACTTCCTTCGTGCTTCCAGAAACTAAGAGAACTCCGTGTGGGAGTCATTTGTTTCGAAGATCCAATGAGAAGTCAATTTTTCACACAGCTAAAAAATAACGACAATCTTGAATTGTTAGAAGTTGAATTTACGGACCAGGAAGGAGTACTGGAAGCTTCGAGATTAATTGACCTCAAGAAAGAAAACACTCAGCTTGAATTGATATTCACCTTGGATTTTAAGATTTCGCGTGAAGTCTTCCGGAAATTTGTATTTTCAATCGTAGCTTCAAAGTCAAAAATTCGACTGAAGGTTGGCGACCTGACTAAATTCAAGAAGTGGGTGGATAAGTACCTGCAGGGCCACCAACGCAGCGTTTGTGTCCAACTGTTTGAGAGGGTCGAATCTGTTCAGTCGTGGAAGCCCAGAGTAGCGTCGTTTTCACTGCTCGAGGATTTTCCACGGCTAAAAAAATTGTCTTCTGTAGACACGGGTGACTCTCTCGTCCACTTGGACCGATTGATCTTTCCTTCTTCGTTGGAGGAATTGGAGTTCAGCAAAGGATTCCCTCCGTGTGCGAATCTCCCTGAGTCTTTGACATCCCTCCGTTTGTGCCAAATCAAGTGTCACATCAACAGCCTTGTGGGTTACCTGAACCTGTTGAGTCATCGTTGTCCCGAATTGAATTCCCTTTTAATCTCAAGTTGGAAGTCAGACGCTGGAGAAGAAGGCCCAGCCAGGGATTCTCACAATAAGTCTGAATTCCCAAGTACGAACTATATACTTATGAATTATAAAATTGACTCCTACTGCATTTAAATTGTTTGGTTTAAATTCCCACCTTCTCTAAATTGGTTTCTCAGAGTTAAGAAAATTCGCCTTGACTGGAGAACTTTTAAAGACTGATAGCGTTGAAAATTGTCGAAATGCTATTGCAAGTGCATTTGGTTGGCGAAACATGGAGTTGCGCTCGTTGAGTTTGAAATTCACAGACTCCGAAAGTGGCTGTCTTCCTTTGGTACGTCTTGCTCAAGAAAACAATAGAAGGAACTTGAGCTTATCGACGTTTTTATTGACGTTTTGTTGTTTCCTTAAAAAACAGGTGGATGGAGAGTTACTGAAACATCTGCATGAAGGTAGTTCCGCCAAGTCTCTCGTAGAGATTGAAATTGAGGATGACTGTGTGACTCCACAGGCACTCCAAGAGCTGCAGACTTTAAGATCGCTGGCCTCAACGAACCCGAATAAACAAATGAAGATTCCAATACGGCAATCTTTTTATGTACAGCGTGATCCACTTGGGTGGGACACAATTTCAGCCTCCGTGTATTTTTAACCTGCAGTGCTGCGCAAAAAATGACACTTTGATGTGTAAGCCAACAAAAATTCCTATCAGAAATAGTAATGCAATTTTTGTATTATCAATTATAAAATACAATTAATTTGGATCGGTTCCAATTAACCTTGTAGAGGGCCGAGTATAGTCTCTTCCTCCATTCATTCAAAAAATAGCTAATTTCAACACACTGTTCGATATGTTTAGCACGTTTCAACTGCAACCAATGCGTAATTATCTCACTCAGTTGAAAGAGCATGCGCCATTTCCAGAAGTGATTCAGCTACATGTAGAAACCGCAAACTAAAAAAACCTATTTAAAATTAGCAAAGGAATGAATCTCCCATTTTCAAATGACGGAAGTATTTATGTTTAATTTTTTTATTTCTGCAAGTATTCTTCCCCAGACTGATAGTATGGAGAGGACGTGGGTATCACAATCAAATATTAAAAAACGACAAATAGAGAGAGTAGGAACAAAACGGGTAGCACTAGCAGGCAGGAATAGCTCGGAATTTGAGCAGACGACCTGTAATCTGGGAATGTGGGTTACATTCCCACATATAGCTTTTTGCTTTCATGGCTTTCCATAACACTCACATATTGCTACAATAAATTGTTTACATCCAGATTCAAACAGTAGTAGGAGGCTATTACGAAGCAAGTTCTTGGAAAGTAAAAGCCACTAGGAGTTTTATTCTATGAATTGTAAATAAACAGGACTAAGATTTCTGTTGCATTTTAACATAGCTGTGCATCACATGTGAGCATTAGTAAGGTTGGTAATCAACAGCTTATTAACTTATGGATAAGTTATTTATATTGCACAGCTTTTAACGATTACAATAATAATCATACCAGTTATGTAAAATGTTAGTTTTGAAGATTTTAGTTTGAATGATTTTTATTGTCGGTGAGTATTTTGTCTGTCGCAATTTCAATTGATCATGTAATATAGGCAATATTTTTGTACTGCTGATTTCACCGTTTTAAAACGTTGAATCGTTCAATAGCTATGAGCAAGCAATAAAGGTCCACATGTAATAACTCAGACGGAACTGTTTTTACAATTCATAAGTATAACTGTTATAATTTAACCTTCTACCTTTCTCCCAAACCTCTCCTGTTAATTTATCTCGCTCAGCCCTTGTAACGACAATGTCATGTGGAAGTAGGACCAAAATTGGAACTGTTAAATAAATGTACAATGATAATTTCTCCAGCATTAAAAGAACACCCGTATCGACTCCACCACCTGTCCAGGCAGCATTAATTCAACAAAGTACGAATTTCTTTCGCTTGCGAGATTCAAGATATTATACTTAATGAACGTAAATAAATCAAAGCCGATACAGAGTGGCTTGAAGGTTTTTCTGTAGCATTTCGTCATGTAAGAAGCAGGAGACCAATTAAGACGTTCAAATGTATGTTAATAAATATATACTGCAAAATACGACCAGTTGTACAATGGCATGAAACGTAACGATGTTAAGATTCGTCTTTCCGTAAACCTTGCGCATATCTTCTTCATCAGGACATGTGGATTCCAAACATTAACTGCAACTTTATTTATTGAAAAAGAAGATTATATTCAACAAATAAAAAAAGAATGCCTTGAATGTAATAAAGTACAACAAAGAATGCATACAAAAAGTAATTGTTCACATGCAATGTGTATCTTCTACCATATATATCTATCTACATACTTTTAATTCTTTTTGCGAGATTAACAAGCAATTTTTCATTAGTTCAAGTATGTGTTATTTTGAAATGACGCTCACGTTCCGATTCCAGTCGGAATTTCTTGCTACAAATGATGCACGGTAATTGAGGTTGAGCGTGAACAAGTTTGTTGTGCCTTCCAAGTGACCTATACGTCCAATAGTTGCATAACTTGCACTTGTTATGACGTTCGCGTGTGTGAATTTGCATGTGGTTTAGCATGCTACTGAAAGCCGGAAATTTTTTTCCACAGAAGTAGCACCTATGAAATGAATTCGAATTCATGTTGTGCATTTTTTGCTTGTGCTGAGTCATTTTTCCTTTAAAAATAGCAACGTCACATTGATCACAGTTCTTTGTTTGAGTCAAATCTCCATGAACTTTATACTTGTGAAAGTATAGATTGTCAATTGTATGTGTTCTCACAGGACACAGAGAACATTTATAAGGTTTTTCACGCAGATGCCGTCTTATCATGTGCCGGACAATTCCAGTTATATGAGAAAATGTGACACTTTCGCAGAAGTAACAGGAATATTTTTTCTCCCTTGTGTGAGAATTAATGTGGACCCTCCGCTCCGATGAAGTTGGGAATTCCTTTCCACACAAATTGCATGGAAATAAACTTGCACCATGTAACTTCTTTTTGTGAAGGTTTAATTGTCTTAAGGAAACGAAATTTGTCTTGCACTGATGGCAATTAAATTGTTTAATCTTCTTGTACGTAGATATGTGTTTCTTTTTGTGCATCAAATACAGACTTGCACAGCTAAAATTCCGATCTGCACAAATTTCACACTTCCACGGGAACTCTCTGATGTGTGTTCTCAAATGATCTGCGTAATATTTAACGGATGAAATTGTCTTGAAACAGAAGTAACACTTTGCTGGGATTTTTGACATTTTATTTGTTGTTGATTGAAGAACTTCACTACAGATTACAGCTAAGCACGCAAAATCTGTTGCTGATTTTATGACGTTCTTGGTTAATAGTTCACTTGTTGATGAACGTTCAGTGTAGTAATTGGAACAATAATGTGTAAGGATATATTTCAACCCCTAATAAACAAACCAGAGGAAACTCAGGACAACACGTAGTTTTCAACCTGCATATCAGCGTATTGTTTAGATAGGACATCTGACTTTTTAGTTCCAGAATACACACTGAAGAGGTGGAATGTGTAAGGGCATCCTTAGATGGAACAGCTTAATTACATGGTCAGCCTTTTTTACAGGAATTGTAAGGGTCACATTTTCTACCTTTTTCGGCCCACAGAAAAGTCTTGCTGTTTCTACTTGCTTTGGGTTGAAATAAGGAAGGGTACGATTGTTTAAATAAAGAAACCTACAAGAAAAATTTATGCGCAGTTAGTGTCGGTGAAGGGGAATTTTAGCGTGAGTAAACCCAATTGTTTAATTGCATTAGATTCTGATTTCATTTTGTACCATTCACCCTCTGAGAAACAAGACTAGCTTAATATATTTGCTCATTCTCCTTTTTTGAATACTTACAACTAACACGGTACAGTGTTCCCGAATAAACTAAATTTGTATCTGTATGGCGTTTCATACTGAACTGATTCACTATTGCTCTCTCTGGAGTTGTGTCGACATTTATCATTTGACATGTGACTTTGGAACATAGAAAACACTTTAATCTAAACCTAAATAAACTCAACGAATAACTGGAAGTAAAGTTTATTTTCGGAGTTCGGAATGGATTGTGGAGTGGACAAGGTCTGTCGTAAGTTGTGGTTTTGTAAATTAATTCTGTGAGTTAATGAATTTAATAGCCCAAAAATGATAGGCGTATTTTTCAATTGATCTCTTTCTTGTAGGCTACGAAGTCTCACAACATTTGCTAAGTTAGAACGGTAAGCGGTAGGTTATGTTGGAAATGACCCTCGCCGAACATCGTACAACAAGTGTGGCCAGTAATTTTTTATCCGATTGATTCCAAATTATTCCAACGATGAATGTGTCATTGAAGTTTCATCGATGACAACGACTTAGTGCAGCTGCTTCTGCAGGCTTCCAGGGACAAAATGTTTTATTGGAAGCCGCATATCATTCGGTTTTCCCTCCAAAGTTTCGATTATTATAAATGCTCAAATTCAAATGTACGTCACTTCTACCTTGCGATGACAAAAAGGAAATCCTTAAGTTGTCGTTGGAGTCTTAGGTTCGTAGGGAATTCTAGACACAAGTTTCTAACACTAGGGACTTATTCGTAAAGTTGATTGAAGCTAACAAAGAAACAAGTTCTATTTACTATGACTACCTGTTCCTGTAATTATTATCGTATTTGCGAAGCTGGAATCCCCATTTTAGAAGTTTTATATTGTGTACAGTGTAGTAACGTTGCTAAAAATTAACGTACTTATACATCTTACTGCATAATTATATCAAATATAATTAGCAATTTAGTCCATAATCCCTTCCCGGTTTATTTTCATTCCTCTTGTAAGTATTAAATTACCGAATGGAACTGGACGCAATTTAAGATTACTTTCCTATGTCTCCAAGAGAGCAGGGAAACTATGCAATCGTAAACGAATTAAGTTAGAGAGTCTGAGTCCTTTCATTGCCCTTGAGCAACGATACTCCACATGAAGTGAGATAGTATTATACTGCGTAGTGTAGAGTGGATCTTAGGTGAGTCGTGTTTTTGCGTATGTACTGCCTGAGTTCTCCATGCTGGCTGTACTTTTAAAGTCCAAAATGTATTTTGTTTTTTACTATCTCTTGCATATACTTTAGGCTACAAAATTTCGGCTTTTAAAAAACTCTCCCCGATGACTCTATGACTTGTACTCTAGGAGGCATCGACAAACGGTTTTAGTATTCAATATCTTAAGTACTTTTTGGGCCAACATCTGGTTTCTTAATTTCACAACAGAAGATTCAAAACAAAATCACTGTCATAAGTTAAGCCTGTTCTTCTTTAATTTCATGATATCTCAGGATCAAGAAAATAATGTAACAAAAATCACAATGAGTCACCCAAGGATTGATTCGCAACGTTATTTTTCTTGTCTCCATTTATAAACTATAACCAGCTCATTGTTTTCCTTATCACATGACATGTGCGATAATTACACTACTTGAGCTGACCTAATAACTGAATGGATACATAACCCGTCACTCACATAAACACAACATAGGCAATATTCGTCACAAGTAAGGGCTGTTGAAAAACGTTTTCTGATTTTTCTAAATAACTTAACATTAATTTTTTAAAAATCAATGCAGGAGACAAGTAAAACTGAAATTAATTTTATTTGCTTAAATTCCAACAACAGATAACAACAGATTTTGTATCTTGCATAATACAATTCCAATTGGGATCCAGAACGATGGAAACGAAGGTATTTCAAGTAACTTAAATTGCGTAAATAAATCTAAATCTGTAATAATCCTATTGATGACACAATGATTACGTTTCAAATTTTTACAAGAATCCCGAAAAGAAGATCAAAGACATCATCACAGCGGAGTTCCAAATACCTTCCGCATTGGATTACAATTCTCTTGAACTAGGGGTCATCTTCCCGGAGAATATAAAACGACACACCTCACAATCCTGTGACATTACCAAACTCTACACTATAGAGTTTAATGCACATGCGAAAGCATGTCCAGCCACAACTGCGTAACTACCAGTTTTTCAGTTCAAAAATCCGTCGAAATCATTAATCAAATTTGAACACTGAAATAGATAATTTTCTAGGTTTTCAATTAAATATAATTCCTGCGGCGGTATGTGGCAGTTCATCATCAACGACAAATGGCTGCTCAAACTTTCATCACAAAGGTCACCGATCAGAGGAGCTATCAGATTCCGCTCAAAAGATTTCGGTTCGTGGGAACCATTCGAGTCCATCAGATGTAAGGAAAAATATAAAAGCAAAGCGAGTCACATCCTACGAGCAGATTAAATAATTAATATATATTTATATATTTCAGATTTTGTCCGTCCGAGTCGTGTGATGAAAATTATAGAAAGCGCTTTTACAGTCGAACAACTGGAAGCAACGCTCTCTGGATTTAGAAAAACAAGTTTGAGTGAGAATGGCAATTTTACTTTGGAGTTGGAACTAACTGTAGTTCATGACTTAAGCTGTGGAGATGAAGAAGTTGCGTTGAATCTCAACAAAACGAGAATGAAGAACGAATTGCTTACTCTACCAGAAAAGTCTGACTTTTGTATTAGAGTGGATGATCAAGAATTCCTGATTCACTTGAAAATGATCACAGCTTTTAGCATTGTGTCGAAAACATTGCTTAAATATGTCGAAGGAAACGAATGTGATTGGTCCGACATCATGACCCCTGCTTCAATGCGAGCGTTGTTACGATTTGTTTATTACAATGATGTAAACTCAATATGCACACCAGAGCTGACCTTCAACTTGCTTAAATTCAGCCACATGTATCTCATCAGTGATCTCTTGAAGATTTGCCAAATGAGACTTACGAAATTTACAGACGACCAGTACACATTGGGTGAGGTATTTGAAATTTACACTTTTGCTAGGGAAAAAGAGGAGTTTAAGGATTTGGAGCAACACTTCTGCCGCGTCCTGTCTATGTACGCAATCTTGAAAATATTTATCAGTACACTAATCACTAGTTCTTATTTTTAGAAAAAATAGCTGATATTATTCTTATGCACAGGAACGCCAAGAAATACGACAGATCGGAATTAAAGCTTCTGACTCAAGGGTGCATGGGTGAATTGGGTCTGGATATTCTGCTGGATATCCTTCAATTTGATGACAATTAAATTAGTCGTATCCTCACATAAAAGGGGATTCCAGTTTCACAATTTTATTTCCACCGTTCAGTTTTTACATTATTCAATAATTAGCTAACATGTGTAGATGGTAATGAAGACAAATATTCTTGATTGATTAAATAGTTGAATCCATTTTGTAAATCGAATATTCTTGATCACAAGAATTTAAGCTCGAGTAATAAGTAAAACAATTATGTATAAGGTTTCAGAATCAAACAAGCATTATTTGGTTACAATGAATTTTGAGCTCAAAAGCAAATATTTTGGAATGGATATTTCACTTGAATTTCATACGCAATAAAGCAACTGAAAATACTGAAAATAATGTTCGCTGCGATACATTACGTTTTTAGAAGCCACTAACTACCACTCAAATGGTTTCCTGGCGTAGCTATTCCTTTTTCTTATAAATGATAAAATACAAATTATTTGTGTTAGTTCCAATGGACCTTTTAGTGTGCTGTGCATAGGTTCTTCCTCCATTTTTATGAAGCATTGCCTATTTCTCCACACTGTCAAACATGCTTGGCACAGCTTCAACTGCAGCCAATTTTTACTTATCTCAGTTAAGTGAACATGCCACACTTCCAGAAAATGTTTATTCAGCTACAAACAGAAATCGCAAAATAATGGAACTGAATGTTGCCCTTTCTCCTCTCTATAACACACACATTTCGGCACAAAATTGTAGACATTGGGGATTTAAAAACCTTAAGGTACTGTTACAAATCAAGTTGTTGGAGTGGGAAAGCTACGTGGAGTTTTATTTTTTGAATGGTACACATATACAACCCATAGATTTATGTTGTATTTAAACATCGTAGAACATCAGGGGTGACCATTATTAGGAATGATGATCATCGGTTTATAATATTATGAATTTATTATATATAGTGCGAAAATTTTAAGTCACTATTAGGTTAGAACAGACAATATCATGTGTTCATTTATGAGAATTCGTTTGAATGATTTCAATAGTCAGCGAGTTTTTGTTTCTCGCAATTTATATTGATAATACAATTGAGGCAATATTTTGGTACTGTCAACTTCATCGTTCTGAAAGATGGAGTAGCTAAGAGTAAGGAAGAAAACAAACATGAAATAACTCTGCAAGAACCTTTCTACTTGTTGTATGTAAAACTGATTTTATTTAAATGTCTAACTTTATCCCTAACATTTCCTGTCAAATTGTCTTGTTTAAGAATGTAAGATGACATTCCTCTGGATGTAAGGCAAAAATTAAATACTTTTAAATCAATATAAAATTGTGCAGTCTTCAACAAGGGAAGGAACAACTTACAAAACTCAGTATGAGTCTGCTTCGATTGCGAGATTCGGAATTTTAAATTTAATGGACATAAATGATTCAAATCAGTTTCAGAATGCACTGAAGTTTTATCGCACGAAATTTATTACACAAGAAACAGAAGACCAGACAGGTTGTTGGATTTTACTTTTGACAAATATTTATGGCAATATACGACAGTTGTACAATAAAACGAAACTTAAGAACATTTAGGTTCACACTTTAGTTAATAACATGCATCGGTCTTTCGTAAAGGTACTAGGACACCAATATTAACTGCAATATAATTGAATGGAATCAATTGAGGTGTTACCGATAATGTATTACTGATACGAAGAACAAGTTTATACAATAAAGGAATTTGCAAACATAAGATTTCAATGTTTATTTTTGAAATTCATTTCTTGTCGCCAAATTAACCAGCAACCTGTTTATTACTTTAAGCATGTGTAATTTTGATATAACACTCAAGTTTCAATTTAAATCTAATTGTTCTGTCGTATAGCACATTGGAACATAGAAGAATCATGCACAGCTTTGTAGTGACTTCCTAGTGACCTATACGTCCAAAAATTACAAAACGTGCACTTATTGTGACGTTCGTGGGTGTGCATTTGCATGTGGCTTCGCATGCCGGCGAAAGACGGGAATTTTTTTCCACAGAAGTAGCAGCTGTGAATTAAATTCAAATTATCGTTGTGCACTACTCGTTTGTGCGTTTTCAAATTACTTGTAAAAACCGCAACGCCACAAATATCACAGTTCTTTGTTCGAGTCTTATCTTCGTGAACTTTGAATTGATGATAATACAAATCGTCAACTGTGTGTGTTCTCACAGGACAAAGAGAACACTTATAAGGTTTTTCATGCAGATGACGTGTTATCATGTGCCGAACTATTTTATTTGCATGAGGATACGTGACACTATTGCAAAAATAACATGAATATTTTGTCTCCTTTGTGTGGGAATTAATGTGAGTCCTCCGCTCCCCTGAAGTTGGGAATATCCTTCCACATAAATTGCAAGGAAACAATTTTGAACCATGCAACTTGTATTTGTGAAGGTTCAATTGTCTAGTTGAAAGAAAACTCGCCTTGCACTCATGACACTTGAAATGTTTAACCTTAACGCACGCAGAAGTATGTTTCTTTTTGTGAATCAAGTATTTACTTGCAGAGTTAAATTTCGTATTTGCACAAATTTCACAGTTCCACGGGAACTCTTTGATGTGCTCTCTCAAGTGATCTGGATAGTACTTCACTGATGATAGTGTCTTGAAACAGAAGTAACACTTTGCTGGGATTTTCAACATTTTATTTGATGGTAGATTGAAGGACTTTGTAACAGATTACAAATCAACTTGTGAACTTTGTTGCTGAGTTTAAAACGTGTCCCGGTTAAAACTTGGATTTCTTGGGAACTAAGAATGTAGCAAAAGAAACAGTTATGTGTAAGTGTGTTTTTCCACCAGGCCAGAGGATTCAATCAACAAAGCAGAGGAATCTCAGAACAACAGGTGGTGACTACGGGCATCATCAGTGCATTATGCAGATAGAACATGTGGCTAGTTAGTAAGAGAATACACACTCAGGAGTTGTAGTGTGGTACGAGCATCCTTTGATGCTACAACATCGGTGGATGGGCACCCTTTTTATTTATATACATCAACTATAGGTGTTACCTTCCCTTCATTTCTCTACACCCATGCTTGATGTTTATATTTTATGATTCATGCAACAGATCTCCCCATTTCTAATATATTTATGATGTGTTAAAAGAAAGCCAGATAGTGATAATAAAAGCATGAAAGAAGAATTATTTGAGTAGTGAGGCGAAATTTTACCCTGAGGGTGTGCGATCGTTAAATGGCATTAAAATCTGGTTTAATTTTTTGCTATTCACATTCATCATCTGGGAAGCTATACAAGCTTAACAAATTTAAACATTTTCGGGAAATACTTACAGATAACTCACAAGACATTATTTGCGACATCAAATACGTAGCTGTATTTCGTTTATACCAAGCTTATTAACTTTGTTCCGTTTTATGATTGAAAAACGGGGAGGCGAATGGAAAAATGGTGGAGGAAAAATAAATAACTTACTCAATTTTAACCAAAACATTGCTACGTGGTTTCGTCTACGCAAACATTCTTACATTTGTCAGTTGATAGATTATTGGGATCGAATAAAAACCCTGCTTACTAATCGCCACCTTAAATGAAATTTAATCATCACATAATTGAGTGTTCGGCTAATAAAATGGGTCTCTCATTGAATGGCAACGATTTAGGCACTGAATTCTTGAGAAGGACTTGAAGATACGTTCAGGGTGCCCAGAAAACCGGTGGCCGTCAAATCTAACTACCTCTCATATCTATTTTATATCCATGTAAAAACATAACTGGCCAAAGCAATGGTTTATTTTATTAATGTTTCTTGTGCTTGGATTCGTAGCTTAGTTTGCGGCTGGTAATGTAAGTTTATAAAGGGTTTTCAAAGAATTCTATACTTCTCCCTTACTGACTGTGATTCTTAGGACTCTGAAGGTTTAAATAACTCAATTATTGACTAAAGAGTTCATACCCAATATCCATTAATAAAATCAAAAATATTGCCTTGTCCAATCATGTCTTTCTTTACCTGGAATTAGAGATAGTTCGAGTTCACAGTTACCTATCTTTCGGCTATCCTGAAAAGATTTTCAAACCCTTTTCGACAGATCTAATGTCATAAATGTCGCCATGGAATGTTAGGCCCATTTGTCCGTCCCAAACCCTCAATTAAGAATTAAGGTTTAAATTTATTTGTCAGGTTTAGCAGTGGTATATGGACAAGATAAGTCTTAAGTGGTGTTTTTTTATTTTATCTGTCCATGAATGTAATGGATAAGTAGGTTGACAGATATATATTTCAATTAATCTATTTACTGCAGGCTAATCACTCTCAGAGGGTTTGTTGAGTTGGAAGGAAAAATCCTTGACTAAATGGTAACTGGTGACAAATGGTATTCAGGCTCTAACGAACTTTCGAAGTGTTTGCTTTTCAACAAAATTACTCATGCAAGATTGCCCAATTATTCGCAAATACAAATTGTTTACCAACACCAAAGCTAAGATTATTAATAGAGTATAAAATAACGCGAGTATCTCGCTGCACCACCTCCAAAAGTGTGACAGTTAGTAATCTATCTGATCTCAAGAATAATTTTATCTGTGAAGTTTCAGACGAGGTAAGCGAGTTGTGGCAGTGGTTTGTGGAGAGTTCCAGTTATCCCCGGATAAGATTGTCACTAGGAACAGAGTTGCTGATATAAAGAACCATTTAGGCACCTGAATGGATATTCCCTCTATAGGAGAAAGCCCTGTGTTCCAGTGGAAATTAAAACAAGGTCAGGAAAGGTGCTGGTGTGTCTTGAGATAAAACAAACGCTACATATATCAATAACACGAACGGGCACGAATTTTTTTCGATTATGAAGAAGGAGATTACCGGCCAGGTTGCGAACGAAATGTGTGAATTATTCACGTTAGTGCCAATTAGATTCAAATCTAAACACATTATCTTTGTTGCAAAACTACTTCAGGCATGTCTAATTATACATTCTATGAGCGGTTAATTCCAGTAAATTATAGACCTTTGTTTCTTTTGTGTATGTCTCAAAGCTGACTAATGTATTCAAGAGTAGAAGAGGTCTGATTGTATCATACGCCGGTTCTTATTACAAAAAATATGTTGTGTTTGCCGTATTTCCAATATGAAAATCCTCTTGTTTCGTATTTGAAAGCGTGAAAGACTCAAATCCTTGAAGTATTTAGAAGCAATTTTATTCGATATCACACATTGTGAGTAGTCAAGCTGAATTTACAAGCTTCGTTAGAAAATAGTTCTCTTGTTTTGAATTTTGAAGACGGCACCATCTAATCTTATTCTTCACAGTGACGATATATTTCAGCTCTATAAAGCAGCCAAACGTTAAATTTAGAAATGTGGAAGAGCCTTTCTTTGGTTTTTGCTCTGATTCGGTTAGCTTCAACTAATCAGCCTTTGGACCTACAGCTGTTCAAACCCTGTGGACTGTATGTAACTCACAATGAAATTCATAGCAGTACATTGTCCTTGTTTCTGTTGAAGAACCGATCACCATTGCGATTGCAATATCAAGGACCTCGATACTACACACGTCCCTTCCGAACACAAAGCGACGCATGTTTCCTTCATGTTGACTTCGTAGACGGGCATCGTTTATTAGGATCAGTCCAACTAGCCCTTAGGTACATATCAAAACCCCTAAAACGAGCGACATACATTCTCATCCTCTATCAATCAAAGGAAGGAAATATAACCACTTTCGAGAAAAGACGTCAGTTAGTAAAAGAACACAGGATATTTATCGTTCGCGTGTCACCGACGCTTGACACTAGCGAATGCTCATTCTACTGTCAATTCTGCTCCAAAACTATTCAGCCGTTGCCTTTGAACACCCACTTGGCAAAAACAACTGTGATTGATCTCCAGAGAATGTGGGACTTGGGAATGTTGCGGGTCGCAAATTTAAGAAAAAGAGGGTTAAGCAACGTAATGACATGTTCGAATTGGCTTAGGTTCATAATATTTACGCCAGCTTACTGCCCTTTGTACAGAATAATCATGGAAAGTCTCATAGATGCTACAAAGCTGAACATTAGCATTGAATACGGTATGCCAGAGCTGGACCATCCTTCCTTGGGATCAAATGTGGCATTAGCTTCTAAGACTCAAATGTTTTATTTGAGTTTCGTGTTCCAGAAGTTTGCTTCAAGGAAAATTATCTACTGCGATTACAGCACTAAGGATGGTTTTTTACGCAAAGGTAATATTTGGCTGCATAGTGTAGACTGGGAGGTATGGCTCCTGGTGTTCATAGCTTGTCTCATATTCAGTCTGCTGAAAGCCTATTTCGAATCTCACCTGAATCTGAAAAACCATGCGAATACTGTGCGTCGTGTGGCTTTGAACATTTGGCAGTCTCTGCGCCTTTTCTTGAGACAAGCTGAGAGTCACAGTTTCATATTTCTCTTAACTCTTGACTTGATGTCTGTATTGTGTGGGACATTTTACGAGAGCTTCATCTTCATTGAGATGTTTATTCAGAGAGCGGATGTGCAAAATTTAACATTATCGGAGTTGATAGATGCAGGATATACCTTAGCATATATTAATCCATTGAAAAACCTCACTATGGATCAGAAGTGGTTAGAAAAAAGGTACCCAGGAAACAAGACTTTAAAGATGGATAGTTTTAGCGACAGACAAGCTCCTAGTACCCTGAAAGCTCTATTTTGGCAACCAACAGAGGAAAAGAAATATGCACTGCTTGACGTTCAAGACAAATACTTCAGC